>JALIZH010032976.1:1447500-1685653 GCA_030522465.1 Rhipicephalus appendiculatus
CGTAGTGCTGACATTGTCCACGTGTTTCATGAAGAAATAAGTGACGAGGGGGGAGAGTGCGCCTGTAGGAAAGGTAGCGAAGGCGACAAAGAAACCACTTCATCGTCTTTGAACTCCTGAGTGGTTCAGGGGCCCTTTAATGCATACCGACAGTTAACGAAAACCATCAGACAATGAAGTCAAGGAGGGCATGGGGGGAAGATAAGACAACTTGCCGCCGACAGGGACCAAGCCTGGAACCTTCGGATAACTCGAAGGTCGTTCCGGCAGACTTCATGCCTGAAGGCATCAAGTGTCTGCCGGAACGAGATCCCCGGATCAAGAGCTTATTCGTAAGCTACTGGCTCGTCATAAAGATCACGTGCTACATGAAGCGAGCTAAACAAAAAAAAAAAAAGAAAACTCGAGTTCATGAAAAAAAAAACGCCATCTGGCAAAAAAAAGTGTTCCACACTCGCCGACATGACTCGAGCGCCACTGAATAACACTACGAGCTTTAATGCACAGAGATACCCGATAAGTGGATGAGGGGACGACCGCCACCGAAGCTGAATTGTTAAGACATTGCACGCGTTATCCGAAGGTTGCCGGTTCGGTCTCTGCTGACGGCGCTTTGTCTTGTCGTCCAATTTACTTTCTTCACATTTATATCATAATTAGTACAATAAAGTTAATAGTGTACAAAGTAAATAGTGTACAAATAATGTCCCCTATGCCCTCCTTGGCTTGACTTTCTGTTGCTTTTCATTAAGGTTGTGCCAAAGAAACGCGTCCTTCAATTCCATTCTTTTGTTCACACAAGGCAGTCATGACACTTTTGTGCTTTTTGAAGTCGACGGGCAGGTGTGAACGCCTTTGAATATTGAGTTGTACTCGTAAGCACATTTACTGCATAGTTCCTTCTTTCCTTTCCTCCTCTGTTTCTCTACTTTCTATTCCCCTTTCCCATCCCCCCTAGCCAACCGGACATGTTTCTGGTTGTCCTCCCTGCCTTTCTGTCTATTTGTTTGCTTTCTATTCCTGCTTTGTCCTGTCATTTAGCGCCGGTTTCAATTATAAGGAACCAACTAGTATTCCTCCTTTTTTTATTTGCAAGTGAACTACACAATCAGATAACGATTGTTTTTGAACGCCCGCTTTTAAAATAATTTCCAGGTGGAATTTTAGACCTATGTTGCACTCATGCGATTATGACGACATTTGAGGTGGCAGCTCCTAGTGAGAGGTGCGGCTGCCGCCGTTGAATAGAGGTAAATGTTTGTCCTTTTCTTTTCTATTGCCATTAACGCTGCTAACGAGGATGTCCCTGCTCAATGGCGACCGCAGTGGTCGTCCTCGATGATGCTGGAACTTCGCTGGTCCAGTCTGTGTAAATTTCACAACCACCTCGCAGCTATGTAGACCATCGCACATGCTCATTTGCGTCTTTGATAACGTAACTTTATAATATTTAACACTAGTTTTCAGTTAACACTATTCACCTGTCACTTACCATGTTTCCTAGGAAATGGGTGTTTGCCACTATCCTTAATGAAGGATGCCAGTAAGTTATTTCATTACATACGCTTTAGATTGCTTTATTGTACTGCCTCTTTGTCATTTCCTGATTACTATTATAATAAGCGATTCGAGAGAGAGAGAGACATCGAAGTCAATAGCAATAGGTTGGAAAACTGACTAGCAGTGGATGTTCTCAGGAGCCTATTCTACTTTCGTGGGAGAGGAAAAGTCAAATAGGGAAACAAGGTGTGGGTCCGAGCTAGTTGGTATTCCCATGATAAACTACTTTTTGCGCAAATAAATTTAGTTGGAAGTTTGCGCCCGTCCGTGTTTGTTTCGTCCTTTGTAGTGAAAATTTTTGCGCAAAAACTAGTTTATCAAATAGGGAGCTGCGAGAAATGTGTTAGCTAAGCTTTCTCGTCTTTTAAAATCATCGTGGACTGTGTTCGAGATATCACTAACTTGAGGGCGTGCATAAATACGTCTACTAATCATTTTCACTGGTTTGTTCAGCTTGCCTTTCTGGCTGAAAAATCCATTATCATTGCTCTCCCTCAAGTCTTCACAACCCTAGGACGAGAACCATGGTTACGGAGGGAATAAAAGCCGGTTAATCGAATTTCTTTCTCCTGAATGAGAATTATACCGGCACACGTGTATAGTTGTCGATGTGCCGCGCATCCTGTTATAGATAGTGCTCATGCGAGAAGGGCCAATGGCTGAAATCATCAATTAAGACCACACGAAAGGCCCCATCGTTTTCCGCTCTGTTTAGTGAAGGCACGAAACGAGTATCCCTATCGCACTGTACCACGAGCGCTATAGAGTACAAACTCGTTTTGTACGTTGCTTGCAGCAAGTAATGCTGGCAAGTGCCTTCTACAGCGACAGTTGCCAACAGAGCACAGGAAGAGCGGAATGAGGGCACGCGCAGGCGGCAGCTGCGGCAGCCGTGACTCGTGACCAGCGGCGCTCGTCGCTGACCGTGACCACGGCGACGAACGGCGTTGGCCGAAGACGCGCCTCTTCTGCCAGCCGGTCAGAAGCCAAGGCTGTGCCACACGGCGCCCTTGGCTGTCGAGCGGGACCGCAAGGACTAAGCCTTCTTCGCTGCACGAGGCCACGGATAAAACAATGAGGCCGCCGCGGAACGTGTCTTCCTGATGGCGTAAAGAACAAGCTGGTGTCAGATGTTCTTTAACCATCGTGTAACCTGTTCCAATCAAGCGCTCGCGAAGTACCACATATTATTGGGGTAATATCGTAAGTTATACCACCTGCATTGCCAATCTCTTAGTTTCACCTGACATCCAGTGATTACTACAAAATATGGTCAACTGAAGCACCCCACGGACCTGCCTAAAA
Source organism: Rhipicephalus appendiculatus (assembly GCA_030522465.1). NCBI lineage: Eukaryota > Metazoa > Arthropoda > Arachnida > Ixodida > Ixodidae > Rhipicephalus > Rhipicephalus appendiculatus. The sequence continues at coordinate 1,450,366 of JALIZH010032976.1, forward strand.
CGCCTCACGGCCGTGTCGTCAAAGCTGCTTCCTAAAGTTTCGAACTTAGCCCGGCTGGGCTCGTTCAGCCAGATGCTGCCCATTATATCTCTTAAGTTCAAGCATGCATGATGCATTCTTCAATTATTGTCGCCCTACAAATGTTGTCCACTAGAGACAAATGTTGTCCACTAGAGGCAAATTTGACTGCCCCCGCTTTACCACGGGCGTCGTTGTCGAAAAGCAAGCAGTTAAAAAAGACATCCTCTGTCTTTAAGCTCGCCCGTTGTGCAAACGACCGCATTAAATTTTCTATTCAGTTGCACCGCTAGCACTTTCATCCGAGTCTTCAGCATCTAAAAAACCACGGCGATGCACACTGAGTCTAATGAACAAAACTGGTGGCCCTGTAAGCTTAGTATTCGAGGTGTTCGGTTTCCGCGATAGGTAATTGTGTTTATGAAGCTATCTTTCCTGTTTTGCAGTTTCCGCAGATAGTGGCGGCGTATTGAATTCCGCTAATAACAAAGCACCTTTTCCTTGCACTCTTACTTTAAATATGAAGTTTTTGGTGAACTGTGCGAGAATGGAAAAGGGAAGGTAACAAAACGAGCGCTGACTCAGAGCGCTAATGTTTGTTACCTTCATTTTGTTGAAAAATTGAAATGCATGAAGCCCAGCTGAACACCGTTCTTCCAAAATACCGTAGACTCGGCTCTCATGATATAAATATTTGTAAAAGAAAAGCCCCATATGACCAACTAGAACTTGATTTGAAGCACCACGGATGCAGCCACTGATTGGGCGAATATGTGGCTCACTGGTGCGAACACCGTAGCCAGAAGGCGCCCTATAGAAGTAGGTACAATATCGGGCAAGGAATGGAGGTATAGTGAGCTGTTACATGTAATGATGAAGGAGATAGGGTAAGAGAACAACAGTATTTTTTTTTATTTCAGTATACTGTCAACCCCAAATGGGGTTTTTACAGGAGTGGGTACACTTAGAGAAAATAAACAGAAGACATACAGAACTGTTTCAATGTAAATGTAGATGAATAAATATACATAGGTTACACAATATTCACTGAGGTTACAGCATAGTAGGATTCATCCTTTGTTACAAGCATAGGATAAAACAACAAAACAAGAATTTATTCATTAATCAATCTGACAATGTCAAGCATCTAGATCGGTGTTGCAATGGACAGCTCGGCGAGTTCTAAAAATTTTTGTACTGTCGTTTGCATCACCGTTGAGGCGTCTAGCGCATTCCACTCGCGCACGGATAACGGAAAAAAGGAATAAAAGAAAGTGTTGTTGTTGCAAAGGAATTCTTCAAGAGTGAGTGAGTGTTTGTTTCGAGTGATTCTAGACTGACTTATATTGATGTGGTCTGATGCTTTTATCCTAAATGAGTTGTGCAAAAGTAGGTAGATAAACTTTAGACGATGAAGTTTCGATCTGCTGGATAAAGTAGCGAGCCCAGCGCGTCGCAATAATTCAGTAGGTGAATCTGTGCGCCGGTACCGGTTGTAGATAAATCGTGCAGCTTTGCGCTGCACTCTTTCCAGCGTTGATATGCAGGTAGACGTGTAAGGGGACCAGACAATGTTCGCATATTCTAATATCGGACGTATAAGTGAAAGATAAGACAAAAGTTTTATCTCGGGGGGTGAGTCTTTCAAGGCACGTTTAAGAAAGAAAAGCTTATTCATGGCTTTTTTTGCTACATGCTGGACGTGCGTTGTCCAGTTCGAATCAGATGTGATGTTGATTCCCAGATAGCGGTATTCGTTAACAGAACGCAGTGCAGTGCTGTCAGAACCATAAATGAATTTGAGCGGAAATTTTTTCTTAGTAACTGACATAGAAACGGTTTTTTCTTTGTTAATGGTCATGTTCCAATCGCGACACCACTGGAATACACTGTTCAAGGCACCGTTAAGTTTAATTTGATCAGAAATCTGTTTGACTTCGTGGTAGAGCACGCAGTCATCTGCAAATAATCTCATTTTGACGTCACACTGGTTGGCTATATCATTAATAAACAGTAAAAATAAAAGTGGTGCCAGCACGGAGCCCTGGGGAACCCCGGATAGTACGGGAATAACATCAGAGGTGTGTCCGTCAAGTTGTACATATTGGTAGCGGTCAGCTAAAAAATGGGCGATCCATTTCGTGACAGGTCCATTACCAATTAGATGTTCAAGTTTGTAGATCAGTTTGTGGTGTGATACACGGTCGAACGCTTTAGAGAAATCAAGAAAATTACGTCAAATTGGGATTGATTGTTGATACCCTGTGCAAGATCGTGTATAAATTCTACAAGCTGCGTAACAGTGGATAATCCGTTTCTGAAGCCGTGCTGGCAAGGGTGGAGTAGAATGTTGGCCTCAACATACTGAGTTAGAAATTTCGAGATAATATGCTCGAGAATTTTGCCGCTTGTACATGTTAGTGAGATAGGCCGGTAGTTGTTTGGGCATTGTTTATCACCTGACTTGTGAACGGGAATTATCTTGGCAATTTTCCAATCTGAGGGAATTTGACATCCCTAATTGATTTCTGGTATATGAGACATAGATATTTGCTACAAGGTTCAGCGTAACGTTTCAAAAAATCGTTAGGAATGTCGTCCGGGCCACTGCTTTTCTTTCCGTCAAGGTTCAGAAGCAAAGATAGCACTCCCTCCTCAGAAATTGTAGGGCTACTGGTCAGTTTCTCGTGTTCAAATGATTGCATAAAAGTCTGGCTAACATGGTTGCTTTCGTTACTGTCAACAGTGAAGACGGACTGAAAGTATTTATTAAAAGAGTCTACTTTAGCTTTCCCGTCTGCATTTACTATTGGGACACTTGATTTTTGTTTTGTCTTCAGGTACCGCCAAAATTTGTTTGGCGAGGTTTTAATAAAGGTATGCAAGGTAGTACTGCAAAAATGTTGTTTCGCACACCTTGTTGCATTCTTAAGCTGAGTGTTTAAAGAATCGAGGCGAGATCGGTAGTTACGGATACTACGAGTTTTACTGTGTTTTCGAAGTCTCTTAATCTTTCGCTTTATGTTGATTATCTCTCGTGTTATCCAGGGATTTTGTTTGTTCGTAATTTTCTTGGCTGTGGGGACGAAATTGCTAATGCAATAATGGATGATTTCTTTGAAGTGCGGCCAGATCCTGTCAATGTTTGACTGTTTATCAAGACATACATTGGTGAAATCATCGTATTCGTGAACAAGATAAGTCATGATAGCATCATCGTTAGCTCTGCTGAAAACAAGGATGCGTTTTTCAGCTCTATTTGGACGAGCAAGACCAACTAAAGGCAGTTTACACAATATTAAATCATGATCTGATAGACTGTGAAGGCTTTCTGTTGTGGTGTTGCTGCTTAGAAAGTGGTCACTAACGAAAATTAGGTCTAATATTGAGCTGTTGTTGTTATGAACACGAGTCGGCGTGTCAACAATCTGAGTAAGGTTGAAAGTAAACATGAAATCTGTCATCTGGCTGGTAATGGTGGTTCCAGGGTTAAGGCGGCTCCAGTTTACGTCGGGGAGGTTAAAATCTCCGGCCATAATAATCCTACCACTGGAAGCATGCCTGAGCATGTAGTCAAATAAAGGGTCTAGATACATTGGATCGCTATTTGGAGGCCTGTAGACGGCTCCAACAAGAACAATGCCGTCAGTTAAGTGTATCTTGCACCACACAGCCTCAACACCGGAGACTTCGGGCAGAACGGAGTATATTATATCTTGTTTAAGAAGAATAGCCACACCCCCCACCTCTCGATTGCCTATCTCTACGGATAACCGCGTAGCCAGGTGGGACAACTTCATGATCAGAAATACCAGAGTGTAACCAAGTCTCAGTGATAATCACGATGTGCGGTTCTAAGGCTAGTAAAGTAGCTTCAAGTTCAGGCGCTTTATTTACCAGGCTACGTGCGTTGAAGTTAAGAAGCGTTGTTTTTTGCTTCTGGTGACTCGGGGTTCGGTTGAAGGTGTCGCGCTTTTTTGTTTTCATTTCAACAATATCATTTCGCTCTTCGTCCCAGGCAAACAGTCGCCCATTTATACGCACCTTATCGTAGGTTAGTATTACTTTCTCTTTGCGATCGCGATTTTCTTTTGTTCGATTCCAGAGTTTTTTCCTGACGTCACGTACAGCGTGGGAATAATCTTCACTGATAGAAAAGCCAGAGCCTTTTAATTTGGAGCATTCCTTGAGGATGCTGACCTTGTCGCGGTAATCAAGAAGTTTTAGGATTACGGGCCTGCTTTTTGTGGGATTGTCTTTGACTAGTTTTCCAAGTCGGTGTATTCTCTCGATTCCTGTAATGTCAAGGCCTAGCAAGCCCTCGAGAACGCGCTCCTTGGTAGTTCGAATTCAACGTTTCAGTTGTTTCATTCTGTTCTTCTTGGATTCCGTACACAATGATGTTAGAACGACGACTTCTATTTTCCAGTTCGTCAATTTTTTTAGTCATGGCTGCCAGGTTTTTCTCTAGCTCATTTATTCTTTTTGTGCAAGCGGAGACTTGTTTTTCAAGACCTGTTAGTTTCTCAAGTTTCTTGTCAATTGCACTTAATTTCTGATTTGTGATAGATTTTTCTGCTTTGATTTCTCGGATATCGTCCGCTATAGCCTTTACTTGATCGGCAAGTACAGAGTCTCCGGGGCCGGGGTTTGATTCAATATCACCCCCCAGTAACAGAAGGAATCTCAACGAGAAACGAATGAGTAAGAGCACATCTACAAGGGGCCGTGGGCACGGCAGCAATAGCAGGCAGAGATTGTTACTACGGAATGATTTGCCATAGTCTTTCCTCACCTGGACGATGAACAAGAAAGGGTTGGTGAACTGCATCTTGAGGCAGCTACCGTGCCCACTGCCGAATGTTCCGTCGGCGCCTTGATTTATAGGGTCGAATCTCGATGTTGGTGGCGATGCGCATCCTGGCTCCGGTAAAGTGCCGGTGCTGTGGACAAAGCCCTTGAAGCGCTGGTCAAGTATCGGTAGATGTGGTATCAGATTTCCGCTAGCGCCGCAGTGATGTCGAGGCCACTGCTTCGGCGCGTCAGGGGCTAACGATGTTCCTGTCGTAGTCAGCAGCAGCCCAAGCGATACCTGGACTATGAACAAGGAAGGGTTGGTGAACTGCATCTTGAGGCAGCTGCCGTGCCCACTTTGCTGGAAAGAGGAAGCCTAGGGTCTTTTGTAGGGTCTTCTGTAGCCACATAAAAGTGCTAGGCAGAAAGTCTCTCACAAGGAGACAACATATTGTAGATCAAGGAGGAAATCAATGGAAAGAGTGCGAAGCGCTAGGTTACATCTTAAAGGTAACAGCCGCGGCCGATTCGCTTAAAAAAGATCGCCCAGGGGAGTTCCCCGGGGAGTAAAAGTGGAAGAAAGCGCAACCGAGGAAAAGACAGTACTTCAGAACTTCAACTGTGAAAACGCAAAAGGAAAAAATTACACCATCTCCCGCTAAAGGAAACCATGTGTAGATGTGAAGCACCGGGCGCTAACGCTTACACTGGCGGCGGCGTTGAAGCTGGCGCTCATCGCAGCGTTGCGCAGGGAGAAAAAAGTTACACCATCTCCCGCAAAGGGAACCTTTGAGGACCTGGGGAGCGATCACAGGATCCTCAGGATCACACTAGGAGACACTCCCGCCACGAAGAGGAAAAAACCTCCCCATCTCCCGCTAAAGGGAACCATGTGTGGATGCGAAGCAGCGGGGAGAAGGTTAGCTTGAGCGGGAGAAACGTCGCCGCTCTCGTTTCGCGGCCCGGGCGCTCATTGTGGCGCTGCACAGGAGAGAGAATGAGGCGCGCTCCGAACTACTAATACCGCGGAACTACCGTGGTGCCTCCAGCGGAGTATGGAGCTGTCGCACCACCTGTCGCGCGCCGCTCCGTAGAGGATTCCTAGAGGACAGAACGGGGAGACCGTAGGAGAGGAGAGAGAGGGGGAGGGGACGTGCATGCGCTATGGGGGTGTGGGACGCGGGAGCCGCTCCGTAGAGTAGAGGATTCCTAGAGTAGAGAAAGTGGGTGAGCGTAGGAGAGGAGAAAGGGGGAGAGGACGCGCGTGCGATGTGGGGATGTGGGACGCGGGCGCCGCTCCGTAGAGTACAGGTTTCCTAGAGTAGGGAAAGGGGGGCGTAGGAGAGGAGAGATAGGGGGGAGGGGACGCGCATGCGCTGTGGGGGTTTGGGACGTGGGGGGCCGCTCCGTAGAGTAGAGGATTCCTAGAGGAGAGAAAGGGGGTGAGCGTAGGAGATAAGAGAGAGGAGGATCGCTCCGTAGGCGATTCCTAAAGGAGAGAACGGGGGGGGGACCGTAGGAGAGGAGAGAGAGGGGGGAGGGGACGCGCATGCTCTGTGGGACGCGAGCGCCGATCTGTAGAGTAGAGGATTCCTAGAGGAGAGAAAGGGGGGGAGCGTAGGAGAGGAGAGGGAGAGGAGGCGGGACGGAGAAAGCCCCCGCAAGCACATGCAAGCAAGATCAAGGAATGGCGTCAACGGTACGCGGGCGCCGCTCCGTAGAGTAGAGGATTCCTAGAGGAGAGGAAGGGCGGGAGCGTAGGAGAGGAGCTGTGGGACGCGCGATGGACAAAGCCCCCCATAAGCACATGCAAGCAAGATCAAGGAATGGAGTCAAGGGGACGTGGGCGCCGCTCCATAGAGTGGAGGATTCCTGGAGGAGAGAAAGGTGGGGAGCATAGGAGAGGAGAGAGAGGGGTGTGGGACACGGGAAGAAGGGTGGACAAAGCCCCTGCAAGGGCAAGCAAGATCAAGGAATGGAGTCAACATGGGCGACAGACACCACCGGTAGTGCGCGTTATTCTTTGCTTGCACCCACCACCTGCCTAGCCATTGCTAAGCAGCCACTCTGTGCTCTCGGGACATGACTCTTGTCACTGTAATGGTGGTTGACGGCATTATTGTACTACAGTGTTCTGATTCGCATAGTGGCGCTTCCCTACTTCATGAAGGTGACCGGACGCGGGACGCGGGACGCCAAACGCGGGACGCCGGACGCGGGAGGGACGGATATAGCCCCGAGCATAAGATGCTTCGCATCTAAAAATAGGAGAATAAAAGCAAGGACCAATTGGAGTAAGCCACGGTATGCGCGAGGACGAAAGGGCGAAGCGTGGTGGCCAGATAGGAGAGGAAGCAGCGGGAGCAGACGGGCGACGTCCCACGGCTGTCGGGTTCCGGACCCGTGCCTTGGTAACCAGCTCAGCCCGGAGGGACCTGCCACGTACGAGCAGGCCATGGCGACGCGTCTCTGACGGGGTTCCTGCCTCGAGACGTCCTGTGCCCGTGGACACGCTGAGCTGTCGGTCTTCGGGCACGAGCTCTAGCGTAGGTGTCCGGCCAGGACGCGGCTACGACGTGGGTGCCTCGTCTTCGACCAGCAGCCTTGGAAGACTTCTTCGACCAGTGGTCTAGGTGCTCCTCTCCGAAACCGGTCACCCTCTACGGACGTTGGTGAGACCATCGTTCACGCCTCACTTCTCCGTTCGCCTAGGAACTCATTTCACGTTTTCAGCTTAGGACTCATTTCAGCTTAGGACTCATTTCACGGTTTAGTTGTGTATTGTTATTTTAGGTTTCCGTCGGTGCTATGTGTGTTCGTTTTGAGTGTGTGTATTAAGTGTGTGCAAACGGCCTCGTCATTTCGTGGGTGTCTGTGGCGACGTCTCGGACACCCATTGATTAAGAACCTGCACGTTGTTCAAAACATCAGAACAACGTAACACTAGGACATAACACTAAAGAAGCACTGATGAAAGCCGTAGAAAAATGCTTACAGGACAGGCATATATCGGACAGTGGGCGGAACAGTGGAATGAACCTATTGTATAAAGGCAAGGAAGAAAATGCAGTAAAATTAAAAATAGAAACGTGGGCAGAACATAACGATATTTTTTGGCCGAACTTCAGAATGTATTTCGAATCACCAGGTGGTTAGACGATAACCTATTTCTTCCTAACCAGTGTATAGAAATATCTAAAATAGAAAATCGGTTTTTCTACGTGGCTTTCTAGACATCACTGGGGCGTAGATGACAACCTTACTCAGGAAATTTTGTGGGATATATTGAAAATAATGGGCATATGTACACAGCTTTTGAGGGAAATTTATCGAGAAAATACGGTTTGCAAAGAATGGGAAAGAATAAGTAACAAAGAGAACATTGATATTAGCAAAGGGATGAGACAGGGATGTCCTTTGTCACCGAGGTTATTCATGCTGTACATGGCAAGGATGGAAAAAGTGCTTGAAGGTACCAACATTGGTTATAATCTGTCACACAACAGGCCGGCGTGATGATTGAGCAGAAGATTCCAGGTTTATTTTAGGGTGACGATATTGTCTTATTTGCGGACAGTCGAGATGATACGCAGCGGCTGGCGGATATTTGCGGAAGGGAAGGCGAAGCTCTAGGACTAGGATTTAGTGTAACAAAATGTGGATTGATGGTTTTCAATGATGCCAATGATCAGGACGGTGTCAATACAGGGCCAAGAAATACCGCGGGTAAACGAATACAAGTACCTCGGAGTACGGGTAAATGAGGGTGAGAGGTACGTAGAGGTACAGGAAAAAGCCTCGGCAGCAAAGGGAAAGAGGAATGCTGCAATAATGAAGCTCAGGGCGTTGTGGTGTTACAATAGGTACGAGGTGCTTCGAGGTTTGTGGAAAGGTGTAATGGTTCATAGGCTTATATTTGGGAATTCAGTGGTGTGCATGAGGTGAGAGGTGCAATCAGGAATGCACTTGGCTCAAAATAACTGTGAGATACCTCGCGTTGGGCGCAAATGAGAAAACAACAATTGAGGCTGTAAAGGGTGGTATGGGATGGACAAGATTAGAGGTGAGGAAAGCTCAGAGCAAAATGAGGTTCTAAGACAAGCTAAGGAATATGAAAGAGAGCAGATGGGCAGAGGTGTTCCGCTATTTGTATAGGAAGAGCGTTGACACAGAGTGCAGAAATAGAACTAGGAGGCTCACCAGTAAATATAGGTATATTTACTGGTTGCCATATAGGTATATTAACTGGTTGCCATATCGCTTAGACGGCTGGCAGTCTAAGCGATATGGCAACAAAGAACGTTAAGCGAAAAGTCAGAGAGGCGATGAGGATCTACTGGATGGCAGCGACGGGAAAAAAATTAACCGGCTCTGAGTAGCGACTCAAAGAGTAAAAACGAAATAAGGAGGGAGGTATTTTACGAAAACTCAAGGGGAAGCGCTGCAGAGAGAGAGAACAACTTTATTAAAAATAAACGAACCCCAGTCCGGGTCCACTAATAAAACAAAAATATTGAAGGACACTTTGTACATTCCAAAGTGTGTTCGGCGAAAGCGTGTGGCCATTCCACTGACTATGCCATGTCTTTTATCTTTTACACTCTCAGTGGGATAACACACAAACCGAATGTGTGCGCGTTTTCTTTTTTAATTTTTTACCGCGAATCGCAGCGAGACGCGAGACAGACGGACGGACGGACAGACGGACGGACGGACGGACGGACGGACGGACGGACGCACAGGCAGACAGACAGACAGACAGACAGACAGACAGACAGACGGACAGACGGATATGGACGGAAGGACGGACAGACAGACAGACAGACGGACAGACGGGCGGACGACGGACAGACGACGGACGGACGTACGCACAGACAGACAGACAGACAGACGGATGGACGAACGGACGGACGCACAGACAGACAGACAGACGGACGGACGGATGGACGGACGGACAGCCAGACGGACGGACACCGGACGGACGGACGGACGGACAGACAGACAGACAGACAGACAGACAGACAGACGGACGGACGGACGGACACGGACGGACGGACACCGGACGCCGGACGGACACCGGATGGACGGACGCCGGATGGAACCGGACGGACGTGAGCATGAGACATTAAAGGCTTTCGCCTTAAAAACAAGGCCTAGCCATCAGACAGGCTTAGAGGTTTCAAATGTCTGAGTAGTGCTGCCAGCCACTCCTCCAGGGTCACAGGTCTTAGGTTGGTAGGTTGAGGCTCTCGCCCATGGCCGCACGGCCACCTGGACAATCCCACAGAACGTGAGCGTTATCCGGGAAGCCACATCAGGCCACGCAGAGTGTTTGAAGTGAGCTCGGGTTGCCTTAGAACGCGTAGTTATAAAGCGAGATTTAGTAAAGAACAACAACAATTCATATGCTGTGGGCAAGATAAGGAAACTATGGAACAGGTTCTGACTGAACGTGGAGATATCCATCCTTGTGCGCGTTTGGGCACGAGCCTACATGAAGCCTTGGTTTTCAGGGACAACAATGAAAAGCTGAACCGCGATAGAAATAAGTGAGAGCCTGTTAGAGTATTGGTGGCAGAAAACTAGAAAGAAAGGGTAAAAATAAATAGTGGAGAAAATAAGGGCATGCTGTCGTAAAGGGGTAGAGAACTGGCCTGTGAATTAACCTTTTTTGCTCTAGTAAGATTAATTTAATCGACGTAGACAAGGCATTAGGCCATCATAAAACGAAAAGGGTTTTTTTTTTTTTTTTTTTTGTCGAGCATGGTGTCACACAAGTCACCGCCCTGTTATAAATGGGTCGCTCATAGCATCCATCCATCCATCCATCAAACTTTAGTGACCTGATGCGTGCTTTGTTCGCTTTAGGGTGAGGTCATCTGCGGCGTCCACTACGGCGCGGCTGCCACATTTGTGCTCACGCCATCTCACTGCTCTACGACGGCTGCACTGAGAGGCGCGGGACGCCGGCCAAAAAATCTCGGCACGGCGGTATCAGCCCCTTCAAAGAATGGCAACACCCTAAGGGGGGACGCACGCATCGAGGCACACTACTTAAGGGAAGTTATAGGGGTGTGTGAATATTCAAAACATCGAACAGTTGGTTCGAATCGTTCTGTAGTGGATTCGATCTGCAACTTGCTTTTACTATTCGAAATATCCAAGCACCTCACAACTTCTGAACTAGTGAAGAAATCCGAACAAATAAGTACATACCTGTACTAAATTTCGGAAAATTTGATGTACAAATAGACACAGATTCAGTTGCCACATCTGCTCGAGCAGTACTTCTAAACAAGCAGTTGCCACATGTTATATATACTGCCGCCACCGAACATGAAATTGTGTTTAGGACCGAGCACGTTATTGCACTAGGGTACCAAAACTATACTGAACACCACCACGGAAACAGATGAGGAGCTATCGCAAAACGTATAATAAATGTTTAAAATAAGGACACCCAGAATATCCTAAGATGAAGAACTTGCAATGAGCAATCATGACGATTAGTTACCGTTGCTCCTCCTTGCTGAGACAGCATATTTGGAGGATTCAGTTATGATGACAAGATCATCACCTGCGTGTCTAGTGTCCAGAGCCACTACTACTACTACTTCAGGAGGGTTTTGACTTGGGCGTGTTGGTGACTCATCTTGATGTGGACTGCGGTGCACGAAAAACAGGGACACAAGAAGGAACACAGATAGACAGACGAAGCGCAAACTAACAGTTTATTGGCGAGAAGTGTGACCTTGTTTATACCAACGTCTAACACTCAATGCGTTGTCGGAAATCTGTTCTGCAGCCTTTATTGGCGCACTGCGCAATCCCGTCCCAACATGGCGTATGAAGAACAGTCCAAAACGGGTCAAGCTTCTGCTCCACTACCCTTCTTCCTCGTCTTTCAGTCCACGCCGCTCCCAATTTCTAACATCCTCCGCCCCGACAAATTCACTAACCTTTCCATAGTATTCGCCCCATGCAGCCTTTAACAGTCCGTATCCTTTCACAAAGCCTGCCCACAACGAATACAGGTCAGCTGCGGCTTCCACGTTATTTGTACGGGCGTAGAGAAGTCCTAAATGATATGTCTCATAAGCCTGCACTTCATGTCACGACTGTCTTGAACACTACATCATTATCGGAATATGAAACTCTGCGCGACAAAATGACAGAAAGCCGTCAGAGATGCGCTAAGCGCTATGCCACTTCACAGATCTAAATGCACTGCTCTTACTAGCGCATACGTAATAATGATAACATAGGCTTTCATGGTAGAATCTCCCCCCGGAAACACAAGCACAGCAATGTCGAAACTGCATGTTGACTTGAAGCAGCTGTGATCGGGCCACTCTGTTTGGAAAAGTGGCGTTGCTGTGAGGCTGCGTTGGCTCGAAGTTGCCCGCATACATCACGTTTACTGCGCACTTTTTTAACACGTGGGTGTCGTCTAAGCAACCAGAACCATTCACATAGCTGAGGGAGAATAGCGTTAAGACCAACACGACGAAGGCGTCCATGCATGTCACTCGAATTAAGGTGTCCATAATGCTGATATTGCGGTAGCCATTCAGGCCACTTGCCGTCTTCCACTGGCGTCGTGCTCTGTTCACGTTTTCCGAAGTTGTCGCGTTGTCGAAGGGAGAGTTGACGCCAAGAGTGTCTCTGTCCTCAACTCCCTCTTTACGTTGGACTTTGAAGGGCACTGTTCTGCTCCGTTCGAAGAGGCGTCAAACACAACTTGGATTCTTGTTGTAACTGTCTCGCGGATTACTTCTGACATTTTATCAGCGGTGATCTTTTCCGCATGTCCGTTTTCCTTGTGTGGCCTCATAGTTTTGACAAGAGGTTCAATTGTTTCTTTCTTGAAGGAAACGGTGACACTGCCATGATCAACCAAGTTGCACCTCGCTGATGTCCTTGGTAACGCAACTTCATCGCGACCATTTCGGAAATTGATGGCTTCGTTGAACACTCTTATGTGGATGTCTAGCTTCGGGAATGTATTTCCTGCAGTGCCACTGGTATCGAGCTCCCAAACTCGTTGTGTCGGGTAACAGAGGTCCTCCTCCTCATAAACATCTGTTCGCAGGACGCAGATATGACTGCTCGTATGCTGGCCGCCTTGTCCCTTGACGGATGATGGTCCTTGAAGAGTCCATCCCATTCTTGTGTTAATGGCTATTAACACTGTGTTATCGGCGTCTCACCGTCGTTCACTATGATTGAGCATCAGTTTCCATAACTGGTCAGATCCGATTAGGAGGCTGACCCCGGTTCACAGGTCACGCTTGGGAAACTAACAGCATCTGCCAATGGTTTGCCTTCTTCAACGATGACTTCGTGAAGTTTGTTCGTTTTCGGAGCTTCAATTATGTGTGTCCGTGTCTTCTCTCTTGTGGGTGTGTGTTCGCGCTGCTACTCCCTCGCTCTACAATGAACCAACTCGCCCAAAAAGAAGTTTTGATCAATTATGTCGTCGCAGATGAAAGGAACGATGACAGCTTCTATCTGTACTAAGTGTTGTCATGTTGGCTCCGAAGCGTAACACTGACAACCTTCGCGCGTCGAGTAAGTTCTGATCGCCGTCGTCCAAACGTGCTGATGACCACATCCACCTCCCGAATCGGAGTTAGCCTAAGCTTCTTGCAAACGTCTTCTCGTAGAAACGTTGTTTGGCTGCCGTTGTCCAGAACTCCCCCCACCATACGTAGCAGCAGTGTGTCGGTGTCGTCAGCCAAGCGCGGAAGGTCTGAAGAACAACATCGAGAGAGAGTCCAGTAGCCGTGCTGTTCGTAGCTACAAGCATGGCAGCATCTGAAGTATTTTTGATTGCTATACCGGCACCTTGAGTAGCTCGTGAGGTACACATTGCTGATGCATGCCGACGTTTACATAACTTGCACTGCACTTTGCGGCGGCAATATCGCACTAGATGCCCTTTCGCTGTACACTTGAAGCATCGACCTTGCGCGGAAAGCAAACTGCGTTTCTCTGCAATGCTCAAGGTGGCTAACGCATTCTTCGGCATTGTGGTCAGTTGCGAGGCAGAAGACGCAAGGGGTGAAAGATATGTTTGTCTTGCTATAGAGTGCACTGGCCGATGGAGGTGATGCGATCTTCCGGGAGCTCTGCTGATCATGGGTATGAGTCTCTACAAACACTGGCGTCGTGCTCTGTTCACTTCTCTCTCGGCACTCCACTTCAATCCGAAGGAACTTAAGCAAACGCTGCATCTCCTGTTCCGAAGATTCAGGACTGCAGGCGGCAGCCTAAAGTGACCCTGTCTCCATGCTCTCTCGCTTATAGTAATCGACTACGATGTCTGCGGGAATAACTTTCAGCAGTATCTCGCTTGCATGGCAGCGTATGACATAGCGCTAACTCCAAGGTTCGCGAGTCCTCTCTGGTTCACTTGTACTTCGTCGTACAGCTTCCACAAGGCTGATACGTCGCTCGACGACCTGACGGGTTTTCAGTGTGCGGAGCTTTTCCAGATGTTTCTGTTCGATTAACTTGGCGTTTCCAAAGCGCTGTTTCAAAATGTCAAGTGCGTCGCGGTATGATGAATTTGTGACCTGAATTCCGGCGACTACTTGAGCAGCGGCTCCGTCCAGTAGCGAAACAAGGTAGTGGAAACGATCCGCGTTGGACAAGCTCGGGTTATCGTGTACGTAGCGCCTGAACATGTCCCAAAACGGCTGCCATCGAGTTAAACTGCCGTCAAAGCGTAAACGTTCTAACTTGGGCAATCGTGCACCAAACTCACTTTGAGGTCTCGTCTGTTCCCTCTCTGAGGTCGCTCGTGGGCCCCCCATCAGTGGTTCCAGGCGGATGCGCGGTCGAAGCCGGTGAGGAGACCTTGATCCTGTTCATGTGGTGTTCAAGCAGGGCCAAAGCGCTGGTAGCAGCGTCTTCATATTCCATGACGGAATCGTAGTCTTCTGCCACCAGCTCGTCTGTCAGGAAGGTTTCCAGTTCGATGTTCAGCGCAGCTAACTCCGTCTTGACCGCCTTTAACCGGCTGTGGAGGACATGAAGTGCCGAAAGCTCGAACTGTTCTGATTGGATGAGCTGGTTCACTTCGCTCACAATCCTCGTACTTTGGGATCGACGAGACGCCCGCTTGTTCTTGGCACGCTCTATGACGGTCTCGTTGCAGCGAGACGTCCCAGATCGGAAGCGACGGCTCGTGGGATGAAGGCCGTCTTCCCGAGTCTTCTGGCACCAAAAACGATGTGGGAAATCTCTTCTGAAGCCTTTATTGGACACACTGTGCAATCCCGTCGCAACATGGCGTACGAAGAACAGTCCAAAGCTCGTCAAGCTTCTGCTCCACTACCCTTCATTCTGGTCTTTCAGTCCACGCCGCGCACAATTTCCAAAGGCTCATTTACACTAGCGCGACACGACACCGATTTTGGTCTGCCGACTGTCTTTGGGAGCGTCTTTTGTCGTGTCGTCGTCCCAGTTACACTGCAACGACGCCAAGAATCCGCTGATGGTCTGTGGAAGGCTCCCTCTGCGCCTTGTCGTGCTCACAGCCTTTCGTCGGCCGATTCTCTAGTCACACTGGAGGCGCGCGCGGCGACACCGACTGAACTTGCACGAAGAAATTGAAACAGGCACCACCTGCGCCTCATTTTCAGCCGTCCTTCCTCCTCTGCCATTGTCCCTTCTCGGGCTACGCGGCGCAGCTCCCGCCATCGCCCTTCGGTGTCGAGGGACGGGGTGGGGACAGACAAAGGGGCAGCGAAGAAAAGACATCCGTGGGGTGCGCTTAGGGGGTATTGTGCGGGGCCTCCGCACAATACCCCCCAAGATCTCCCCAACCAACGACATGGGCAAATTTTCGCTCGGCCACCGATCTCGCGACGACCTGCCAACGACAAGTCTGTCGATGCATTTTGCTGGTGTTTTCCGTCTGCCATCCTGTTACACTGATGATGATGATGATTCCTGGAATAATGGCACAACCCACTACGGGGGATCGGCCACGACACGTGCGGCAGTAGAATTTGCGAAAAAGAAAAAGAGTGCAAAAAAAAGAAAGAAAAGAAAAAACAACTGAAGAGCGTGGGAGGATATGTCAAAGAGATAATTTATAGGTAACCGAAATATTTGTCATAATTTTGGTGTCGTTTTTTTTTTTCATGCTACCTAAACTAATGTCCAACAACTGAAATAATTAGAGAAATAGAGATAAAGTAAATAAATGAATGATATTATTTTAGCTGTACTGATAATATTAGCAAGGCATTCTCTTTGATATAATTACGACGACGCGCTGTTTTTCGAGGCGTCGTCGTCGTCGTCGGCCTAGTGTGACTAGACGGTCTGGCGACATCGTCGGCGGGCGACTCGACGGCCGACCGTCTGTGTCGGCCTCGGGTCTACGTCGGTGTCGTGTCGCTCTAGTGTAACATGCGTATTACGAAGCAAAGCAAATAGAGAACCTTAACACACGCGCGTCATACCAGTGAGGTATGCAGTTTCTTTGGCTGATAAAGAGATAGATGGCATGCTGATTTGTCTTTGAAACATGAGATCTTGTGAGCTTTGGTGATCAGGCGTGTTGTTTCACTTCTGTTCTTTGCAATTTACAGTGCAACTTTGAAATTCAGGTTTGCAACCACATTTTTCGCAGTGAAGCCAGCCCCCCCCCCCCCCCTTCTGTTTGTCACGTTGTACGCATGCTCGCGGAGACGGTAGTTGATACAGCGACCTGTTTGGCCGATATACACGCAGTTACATGTCAGCGGAATACAATACATTACCCCCCTCAATGCAGTTTACATAGCTGGCTTGATGATTCTTTTTACAGGAATTTATTTTCTTTGCAGTTTGGGCCGGTCATTTTGCACACTGAAGCAAGTTTCGCTGGCGCAGAAAAAAACCCTCACATCAGCTTTATGCGCAATCTTTTTGACGTTGTGCGACAATTTATGAATGTAAGGGATTACAGCTAATTTTCTTTTATCCCTCTCCTCAGGTGCGGGGGGCATGTTCGAAGCAGAAGCTTTCACATTCCTAAGGAGCTTCTCGGCAACGGAAACAACCAGTTCACCAGGGTAACCTGCCTGTGATAAACGGGCTGTTTGGTGAGAGAAGCTTTGGTTCATCTGATGGTGGCTGGATTTTTCCCAAGGCATTTTTCTTAAGCAAAGATTCGCAATTTTCCCTTTTTACTAACTTCGAGTGCGCTGAGCAAAAAGGGACGAATTGGTTGATTTGCTCGGGGTTCATAGCCCTAGCAGACGTGGTTTTCATAGAAGCTGATTTTAACATCAAGAAAACGAATGCTCCCTTCACTGGGAAGTTCATGACTGAGATGCGAAGGGTCTTTTTTCAACAGCATTTTTCAACAAGAGCAAGAAATTTTGGAAGTCATGAGCGAAGCCTGCCGCGTTCCACTCTAAAAGATGCAAGTAGTCATCAACGAATCTAAAAACGTTTACCGCATTCGTGGAGCTAAGATCAGCGGCTAACGCGCGTCAAGTTGAGATAAAAACAAATCGCTAAGAATAGGGGCTATGCATGAACCTATGCAAATATCTGCATTTTGACCACAATATTTATTCCCTTTAAAGAACAAGGGAAACGCAATCTTATGCTTATTTCATGTTCCTTTGCTGGCTAACAAATTTTGAGGGAAAAATCATAAAAATTGTAAACTGCACAAAATACCTGGATAGCACCAATATATTGCCGCATAAACGTTAAACTGAAGGATAGTTAAATGCTGTACATATTGGCATTGCTATGTGAGCTTTTCATTTTAAAAAAAAAAGATGCTTTTGGCACTCAAAGTTGTACTTCAAAATTGTGCTGAAACGTATGTGGTTAAAAAAACACCAAAGTTTAAGAGTAGGTTTCTCAGAAAGGCCATTTTTAATTCTTTTTAAATCTCTCTGGTCGAAGTCAACAACGCTGCCTACCATTCTGCCGTAAAAAAAAAAAAAATCATGGCATTACTTAAGTTGCTCACAAGTGACATGGCGTCAAATGTTACCGACTTAGCCTAACGGACGAGCCATTAATAATATTATCTGGGGTTTAACGTCCCATAACCACGATATGGATTATGAGAGACGCCGTAGTGGAGGGCTCCGGAAATTTTGACCATCTGGTGTTAGCGTGCACTGACATCGCACAATACACGGGCCTCTACCATTTCGCCTCCATCGAAATGCTACCGCCGCGGCCGGGATCAAACCCACGACCTTCGGGTCAGCAGCCGAGCACCGTAGCCACTGTTCCACCGGACTTCGGACGAGCCATTGAATATGAGCGAGAAATCGGACGCAACTCGTTTATTATTAATTGTACCTGATATATATTCACAAAGAAGCTGTTGAAAAAACAAATGCGCGTAGATTGCATGATGCGGCTGGCTTTGTCTTGCGATGAGCCACTGAGTGAACTTGAACAGACGATCCGTACCTGTGGTTGAACCGTCTTGAACCTTGTTGGCAATTAGCAGCTTTAATTTTCACAGTGATACGTTCGCTATTTAATTCGTCCTCTGAGCATCGTTTTCACGCGCAAGCGGAGCTCGTGCGCAATCGAACAGGAACTGGTAACGTGAGCGCCAGCAGCCTCAAAGTTTCTACCGCTACGGGTCGTCTACTAAAGTTTGCCAAGCAGCTGCTCACAAGTCTAAGCTTGCCGCACCATGCAATCTAACTATGCATTTGTTGTTTTGCAACAGCTGCTGCGTTATTATGTCGCGCACAATTATTTTGAACAACTTGTATGCGACTTCATGCCCATAATTGATGGCATGTCCACTTATGGCATTGTGGCATTGTGATTACTAGAGACCGGATTTTAGGCAAATGCCTATTTTGTTCCTTGCGTTCCTATCGTGCCACTTTGATATATGAGCATGAATTAGAGGTTAAGAAGGGTTTTTATAGTGTTTTTATCGTGCCTATAAATGACCTATTTTTGGTTTTCATGCCTAAATGCCTATAAATGCCTATATACGCCTATTTTTTTCAAATCGGCGCCAATTTGAACACCTATTTAAGCTCAAATTTCGTTTTCGAGTGCGCTTTGATACCATTATTCATGTCGCAGGGCAACATTAGCCTTTCCGTACTCTATGAGGTTCGACCAAGTCCTCTAGTTCCACCAACTTCCGATAAACAACCGCTAGCAGCAGTGAAATGGGACGCGGCGGCCACTATACGCCACAGCGCTGACATGGCAAGAGCGGTTGGTGGAGGAGGAGGAGAGGAAGAGACGCTATTTCTGCAGCCCTAAATGGGAGCACGTGTGAGCGTCTGAAGGGGAATGGGGAGAGAGAAGTAAAGATGAGAGAAGGAGAGGAGAGTGGCGTCCATGGACGAGGACACGGCGAGCGGCTTTTACAGACGGTTGCCCAGCGTCCTGAAGACCTGGGTGTTGCGGTGGGAAGGGAACAGGAGGTCCCTCTATGTCGCCGCGGGAAGGTGGAGAACGACTACAAAACCGTGGAGAGCCGTCAGGGGAAAGGAGAGTGTGGATCAAAAGAAAGAAAAATGTGATGTGGATGTGACCTTTGTTTTGTTTGTAATTTAGTGTTTAAGGGCCCCTCGCCAGGTCACATCAGAAATTATAGTTAGACAGTGGAAGTTGTTGGGGGGCCGAATGACGAGCGTTGTACCCCGATAATTCCTCAAATTGGTTCGTTACGAGCCGCCAAACCATGATGCGAGGAGGCAAGCCTGAAACCCTTGCCACTCGCCCCATGTAGCCATTGCAAGCCTAATTCCTTCCCTGCCCTCTTCGGTAACGGATCCGGAGGATCACACCACGCATACGCATCAACACGTCATGCGTACGCAATGCTACGTGCTCATGACGGGCTCGAGCCTGTTCCTGCACGTACGCCATCAATGTTGTGTCGTGCCGGCGTTCTCGGTAGTGTATTGCCTGTTTCTGTGGGATGGATCCCCGAAGTGCGCGACACGCGTCCGTTTGGAGGGGCTGGCACAGATCACGTATCCTTACCGCGATATACCGCGTCCATCCGCTGGAGCTGCTATCATAGACGATGCACCGAGAACACGTCAAGCGTTGTCAGGGCTGGAGTCGGCACGACGAGGGAACGGCGAGAAAAAGAACGCACGCGAAACGGAGGCCGATTAATGTATAACATCTCGCTGCGATTCGAAATAAAAAAGAAAAATAAAACGCGCTCACATTCCGTTTGTGTGTTTTCTGATTTCTCTCAGCTTTCATTCATCTGGTCAACAACAGATTACATAAATTACACATGTTACCTCGAATAATTCTCGCAATGTCACGTGCTACGCTCTCAATAAGGTCCCGCTTAAGGTGCTGGATATAGCCAGGAAAAAGGACATCTTTTGTCTGTTTTTTTTTATAGCCAGCATCTAACCAGGACCTGATTAAGAGTGATGGTGAGCGACGCCGCAGCACCAATGTCTACGTAAAGGAGCGACGTAAGAGCAGGAGTAATCCCTCTTGTACGTTACCCCCCTCCATAAGTGTGTTTCGTTGGGCTAGTTGGTTGTACATCGTAAAAGGTAAAAACAGCGCAAAATAGACGAGACGAACGAAGAAGCACACAGGACTGTGTGCTTCTTCGTTCGTCTCGTCTATTTTGCGCTGTTTTTACCTTTTACCCCCTCCATCTTGGGGCGCGCGCTCGTGATAATAATAGCAACGGTGTTCAGTTGGAAATTTGACGTCTTTCCGCGACGCGTAGCATTGGAAATGTCGGCAGACGTGATGGTGAGCACCCACTACATGCATTGCACTTGTCAGCTCAAAATACTCAAAGATGGTGAGGGGCTCTTTGAGGTGTCCGCCGACAGGAGAGAAATTGACCCTATACGCAATTAGAGCCGGCTAATACGAGTCATACCTCGCTTCTGGTCTTTTTCGCGTTCTGGCTGTCTGCTGTTGTGCTGCCCCTCTCAGCCACGACGAAAAGAAAGAGACCCAGGAGTGTGTTCATTCGACGGTCGACACTTGACTCACCATGCTAGACAATAAAAGGAAAGACCTTGCGGGAAATTCATGGCTATGTTCAACCATTGGTGCCTCTTAGCTATCATAAACAATAGCATTTCTGGCTTCCCGTCGCAGATACAGGTTGCGCGCGTCTTTGTTTGAAATTATTTGAATTTATGTAAAAATTTATTGTGCCTATATTTAAGATTTTGGAGGCCTAAAACGGAGTTTACATGCCTATTTTCGGCGCCTAAAACGCGCTTTTTTAGTGCCTAAAAATCCGGCCTCTAGTGATTACACAAAAATACATTGCAACACAGAAGTGGCGTATGCAGACATTTCTTTCGGTGGGGCACATTTTTCATCTAAAACAAGGGGGGGGGAAGTAAAAGCGGTCGAGTGTCATTTCGTGCTTTGTATCCCACTGCGAAAAAAAAAAATTCGGGAGAGACCTGGTGTGCCATCCCCTGGGTACGCCACTGCAACACAGCACATACTGAAGCCTAGCACCGTAACGCCAGCTAAGTTATAGTTAAGGAAGCACACATTTTGTCTTGGTGCTGCATCTTCGTCGTCATTCGATACTGATCAGAAATTTCTTGATCGACGCCAAAATGGCTTGCCTATCTCGCGACGTCACGACAGCGTAAAAGAGCTCCCGACATCAAATAGTCTTGAATGCAGTAACAAGCGCATTAATATGCTGAACAAAACCTAAACCTCTACTGCTTCGTCGGAAAGTATCCCGTTGCGAAGGCAAGGGAAGACGGCTAGCAAATACAACCCGTTCTCGCTAACAGCTACTCGTAGCTGCCAGTGAGAATGGGTTTATTCGCGACGTGCAAACACTCCCTGCAAACTTCGTCGCCGGGGCTCCTGAGAGGTCGGTGAATTCAAAGTGGTTGTAAAGCAATGTGTTTATCAGACACCAAGTCTGTGCAAGTGCTCCGGGCTCTATAGAACAACAGTACCTCTGGCTTCAGCCACGCGAAACGGCATACTTCTTTCAGAAGTGTAGAAAGCTGGGCCATTTGGTATGGATCCATGGAAGTTAGCAGCGCGAAAAACGAGACGACGCACACAGGGAGAACAGACAAGTACAAGCGCTGACTTTCAACTAAGCTTCTTTAATCGGAAATAAAACATATATGCATCACACCGCCAAACGGTACATGCGCAAACAAAACTTGCTCTATAAACAAAACTATCTTGGGATTACATGAGACATGTGACAAGTGTGTGCTTTTTGGTTTTGAGCGAGGAAAGACGAGCAAGTTTTGTTTGCGCATGTACCGTTTGGCGGTGTGATGCATATATGTTTTATTTCCGATTAAAGAAGCTTAGTTGAAAGTCAGCGCTTGTACTTGTCTGTTCTCCCTGTGTGCGTCGTCCCGTTTTTCGCGCTGCTAACTTCCATGGATACTTCTTTCACCCGCGATCAGCAAGAGGTGGACGCCAAGTAACATTTTCAACGGTCGCAAATTTGTACGGTTCAATACACATCCGACGCGCCTTTAATTTTTAGTGTTCTGGATCATGTTGCGTGGCACAACCTGCATTGTACGCACAAGCACACAATTGTCCCAGAGTGATGGTCGGAGCTCGCACACGTAACATCGCACCAAAATTCAGGCCACGTATGCAAGACGATTGCAGGGGATGATGTAATTTCGATGCAGAACTGCTTACCACATTCGAGAATGTTCTGGTAGGTGAAGACGCATCTTACGAAGAGAGCCTCTTGCCAGCGCGGCCACCGCAGAAAACACATACAATGCCCACCCGTCGAAATGACTCGCACTCTGTTATCGATGCAGATTTACAAGCTATTGCGAGCAAAAAATAACAGAAGTATGGGACGCTAGTCGAGTCGAATGGGTACATTGCTATTGCGCGAGAAATTGTTGCGCGATGCTTACTTTTATTTCATATTAATTATGAAATGCTTTAGCTCCCGCTTTCAGCAACCTTCAAATGACAATGCGCCAAAAGCCAGGGAAGTTATCTGGGCTCTCAAACAAGAACATCCGGGCATCGTTGCGAGAACAAAACGATATCATACGGGCAACCAGTAAGAAGTTCTAAAAATGCGGTCGCTGACCCCGACTTTTTTGTACACGATCGTATTACGCTAGTGAAGTTAAAAATATTGCTTCGGAGTTCTATTCAATGTTTGTTCACTATATCCCTGAAGCTGTTACCTTCTACTACGCTGAAGCTTTATTTATCATTTCCAACAGCCATGTTCAAAAAGCAGATACAGTGCACTTGGTTTCTATCTTTGGCGCCAGTGGTCCGTGAATATCTCGGCGCGAGTTTTGCGCCGAGAAAGGAGGCAACCTGATGCGTCACCACGCCTGTAGTATGCAGTGTGGTGTGGTATGGTGTGGTGGAGTGGGGTAGGGGGTGACGGTACGAACAGACACTACACCTATTTTAAGATTGTGCCTGTTATAACCTCCAACAAATCTGATTTGACGGCAGCCATTTCACGCTCACATCTACTCTCGATGGCGGGACAGCCAGCCATTTTTTAAAGTTAATTTTGTTCATTCGTTAGAACATGTGTCCCAATTACAGAACTGAAGCAGAGCAGTGGTCAAGTGAGATTTGTGCCGTCGCAGTGGCGTAGGCAGAAATTTGTTTCTCTGCGGAACGTCCTTGATTTGAAGTGTGTCGATTCTCATTTCGTGCTCTGTATCCCGAGGCACAAAGAAATTTCGGGAGGGGCGCGTGCCCGGTGTGCCACCCCCTGGCTACGCCACTAGGCTGTCGTCGAAGCCTGATACTTTTAAAAAATGCGTATGAGTAACCTAGTGGCAACAGACTTGGTGGTGCTTCCGCTCTTGACATGCAGTCAGTGGGATCAGTAATGCAACATGCGTAAACAACACAGTTTTTCTAGCATTCGTCGTTTTGTGTTTAGTCCAGTGTGACGTTTACGCAACCTTAGCTGCCATTAGTGTGCTTTAACTTCTTCAACACCAGTTTTAAATAAAAGACATGTTTTGTTTTCCAGAGCGCCAACCCATTGCACCGATGGAAATTTAAGCGAGCCTGGAGCAGTCAGCTATATGTTCTGGATTATTTTTTTCAGACATTAAAAGCCTTCTTGATTGCGGCATTTGTAAACACAACAATACCGCCGCTCTCGAAGCTTCTTCTTCCTCGCTTGATCATCGCGCACGGTGGCATGGTTCACGTTTAGTAACCACTTGTATTTGTTTGTATGCCCAAGTGTTTCCGGCCGCCCCCCGACAGAGCGGCGCCCCGTGTCCACGAAAACTCCAGCGCTGGTTCCCCATAGGAACACAAACAAGGCAGATGAAACCTGCACCATCTTATCTTATATAAGGAAGTTAACTTTTGCCTCGTTGATATTCGCAATGAATGGTGTCAGCACTCTCTCACATGAAGTAATTATTTATTTATTTGCATACCCTAAGGGCCAGGAGGGCATTACATAGGGGGGGGGGGATTAATTAGAAGTGAAAGATACAGTCACAATTCAGGCATACAGTAATTGAAAAAGTAATACTATCAATACAATGCGAAAACGTAAAGATGATAATTCAGGCATACAGGAAAATTATAGAAATCTTCCCTCAGAAGGCAACAATTAACAAGGCGAGGACGTACGCTGTAATGAATAACTAAAGCGTAAGTTTGTCCAGCATTTTTCTTTCTTTTTGCCCAGGCGCCGTCGTGCGGTGCGTTTACATTGCGCCGCTATGGTAATACGGCGACCGCATTTTGAAAAGGGGCACAACGAAAAACGAGGCCGCATTCCGAGGAATGCGTGACCTGGTGTTTTTATGTATAAATATCAATAATATTACGAAAATTTACATGATTTGGTGATACAAAGATAGATCATAGAATTTTTGTTTTAGATGTCAGGGTGCGCTGTCATTAATCTTTATTTGTGCAAGACTAAGTGAAAACAGGCACGAAGGCTAGTGGATTTTAGATATTGTCACTGGTTGAGACCCGAGGTTCGCAGCATCCCACCGCTGCTATCCAGTTGTTCAGTTTTTGGAATCGGCCTTTGCAGGCACCGGAGACTCGGGAGGAAGATTCCGAGACAGCATGAAGAGACTGAAGAGGAACTGTACAGCGGTTTAATTACAGTATTTACATGGCGAGCATTTCGTTACATGACAAACAGCCCGTCATACAAGACGAAGATTTCGTTCTACATCATGACGATCTCGTCGAAGGCAACGATGGAGCCCGGGGGGGGCTGATTATAAAGAGTCCCTTTTCCTCATATCCTAGATGGGGAACGGCTCCAAATTGCGCAGTCCAATCACAGGACCTACGCCACTTCCTACGGTGTCGCCCACACCCACCCAGGACAACGTTCTTGACTGGGGTGTTGCCACAGCATTGCACGAGTGGCACCAAGGTGGTGACGTGTGAAGGCCGCTGGGTGATGGGTCCCACGCTCGTACTATCGGGCGCATCAAAAGGTCCGCCGCCTCGAAGTAACTCAACCCTCAATTAGCGGGGCGGGTTGTCATTCATGCTGGCGCTCGTTGTCCACTCAAGGAAGATGTCGTGACCGGAAGACATGGCGGTCGTCTTGTCGAACACCTTGCGGCGTCGGACTGCATGGCGCCTCATTTCCCGGGTCTGGAGGACCATACACGTGTTGGGACGGCTGTCAGCAGGCCAGCAGCCCTTCGGCGACTTGTTCGAAGAACAGAGAACACCGCTTTCTCCTCGGCGCAGGCGCCGATCCTCAAGGGGCATTCAAAGGGGGACAAATCCTCGGGGGGATAAAGGCGGAGCCTAGTGATGTCAACTCGCGAGGAGAATTCCCCACAAATGTCCCCCCGTTCACACGGACGAGGCGAATGGAGGGGAGACCAGTGTGACCAGACTACTCTGGTGGCTTGTACCGCACGTTTCACCAGCTGCTGACGACGAAACCACCAGCGCACTGCGGCTACTGCGGCTCTCTGCCGGAGCAAGTGCAACAATGTTGCCAAACACCTGCGCGAAATTCCGCCATATCCCCCCACCGCGGGGGGGACAGTTTGACCTGTCGGGGAAAAGGTCCCCGTCTCCTCCGAGAAGGCGCGGGGAGGTCGCGTGCACTCGCTAATCCGTGACGTCGTGGCCACGTGATGCGCAATCCCTGCGTCTCCCCCCGAGGATTTCTCCTCCGTGCGAATACCCCTTTTAACACGCTACAGCATCGTGGAATTGGTAGGTGACAGAAAGACACTACCTGGCAATAATTTGAGACATAATAACAGGGCCGTTATCTCCATCTCTATTCTCGCAAGAAATCACGTTACCCTGATCTCCTTCTGAGATTATTAGATGTCTAGTGGGAAGTCATAGTTACTATAGGAAAGTGATAAAACTGAACAAGAACATTGTCGGTAACATGCTCTGCTCCAGGAGATTTCTATTTAAGTAAGAATCCGGATGCATGATTTTTTTAGGTTAGCGGGAAGCTAGCAAATACGAACTCTTTGGCGTTAAATATAGCAGCTATTGAGACAAATATCTACACAAATTACTCCTAACAAACTGGGCAAACCTTTTGTGCCGGGGAAGAGACGCAAACATTCAGGTAAGTTCTTCCTTATTATTTTAACGAGAAATGAGTGTTCCATGCACTTTATTCAAGATGGTGGCCTCAACATGTGGAAGCGGGAAAATGTAGGCCCAAGAACAAGCGTGTGCTCCCCTTTACAAATACCAGACGCGATACAGTGGCACAACTCACTGAATTAAAATGGGTTGGCTAAACCTGGAAATCGTAGGGAGGATTAATCTGCAAAATAATAATGCAATGCTGAGTATACCACAAAGAATACAACACTTCCTGATTCTGTGCCATTATATCATACAGTTCGACACAATGTTATCTTGCGATAAGTAAGTATACGGGAGACTGCCGCAACAGCTTTGCTACTTACTGCCTTGTGTGGTCCCGTCATAGGTTTTGCACGCTCACCCTCTTTACGGCTACCTTCTGGCGTGCTTCGTGGACTTCGACGGCTATGAAGGGCTGGCAATCTTCCATATGGTAAAGGATGCAACATTCGATAATTGTCACTTATAGTGATCCCCTTTGATGCGAAATCAATATGCTCATGCCTTGCGGTCGGAGCTCTTGTGCAGCAATGCAGCGACTTCATTTTTCTTTATCCTAAAGTGACCACGCTCATTCCTTTCCGCTGAACCACTCACACGTAAGGCATTTTCCCGTCTGTCAGCTTGAAGAACATATATATTTGTTTTGCGCAAGTCTTTCTGCGAGCAAGGCTTCGAGACATAGCTATCACTTATTGCGGTCTATGATTTGCCGCAATGGCAATGATGTCGCAGAGTTTTTAGGCGTCAATGTTTGCGTTAACGTGGCGCCTTTGGTTATATTACGTTTCTGGGAATTCTTTCTGAGCGTGCTGACAGAGGCGTCGCCACAATTGTTCGCTGTAAACGAACGCTTAGAGAGAAGGGGAGAAGATCGGTCGTGTTGGTTGTTCACCGTACTGCAGAAACAATAGCGCAAAAAAGTGAGCATGGGGACAGGGTCAGAACAGTATCAGCGCTTGTCCTGTCCTGACCCTGTTTCGTGCTCGTTTTCTTGCTCTGGTTTCTGCATAAAGGCTTCTGCATGTACTGGCTATCCTCTCTTAACTTGTGACTGCACATGCACGCATCCGACAAGCGGCTCCTTCAAGGACGAAACCTGTTGCTATCGCGTATGCGCGTGGTGAAAGCCATGTGATGGGCAAAAAATATTAACAAATGTGACGAATACGTGGTCCATCCTTCCTTGAGAAACTTCGCGGCCAGCTACAGTAAGCCTAGAAGGACGCCGTAGAGCACGAACTTTCTCCAGATGCCATCGACAAGATAGAGGAAACTTGAAAAGCGCAAACGACGAAGACGAAACACAACAGGACTGGCGCTTCGTAATTTGCGCTTTTCAAGTTTCCTCTGATGATAGCCCAAACCAAGGTTACGACAAGATACTTTCAATGATTGTGACGCTGCATACGCTGACGAATATGGGAACTTTGTGAGCCATTAGAAACAGCACCCGTACGAAACGTAAATACGGCATCCAGTACGTTAGATGAGCATAGTGAGAACATGGGCAGTATCGTCCAGTGGGACACAGCAACTATGATTATCGCATAAAAAGTCACACCTAAGCGCTTACTGCTACATCCATTCTACTTCCATTTAACATCTCGTGTTGAAAAATTGGGGGACCCTTAATCTTCGCCTTTAAGAGTTGAACGCGATAGCGACATCCTGTCCCGATTGCCTACTTCAACCACTTAGTGCGTATACTTGCTATGCACCCACTACGTGGTGTTAAGGGAATACGCGCAGTAAGGCACGTGTGTGCCGTTTGTAATGGGTGGCCGGCTTTAAACTACGAAATCGTTATGATAGTCACATATTCTGACGCTCGATGGCAATGTACGCTTGTACCACGCAATATTCCTGGGATATTACATGTTATATTGCGACGCCTATATAGAGGACGCTTGCGTTTGCGAAGCATGAAAGTTATTTTCACTGCATTTCCAAGCAGAGGAAGTTATTTTCACTATATTTCCAAGCAGAGGCGTGGCTGTGTGGTAGAACACCTGCTTGCCACGCAGACGGCCCGGGTTCGAACCTCACTCGGACCCGGACATTTTTATTATTTATTTTATTTGCATCTTTCTCGATTTTTCGGTCACTGACAAGATGATGATTTTTCGCTCACAACCAACGACGCCGACGCCGGAATTTCTGAGAAACGAGAACAGGACACTGGGAAACCTGCCAAATAGAGACCAACGCTCATCATCTTGTCAGTGACCGAAAAATCGAGAAAGATGCAAATAAAATAATAAAAATGTCCGGGTCCGAGTGAGGTTCGAACCCGGGCCGTCTGCGTGGCAAGCAGGTGTTCTACCACACAAATAGAGACCAACGCTCACTTCGCCATGCTTTTTATGGGCAAGGACATCGCGTCTATGTTTTTATTAGGAACAAGCCCTCCCCCCCCCCCCTTTTTTTTTTCCGGTGGGTTATGCAATGTCAAGGTATGTTTGTTTTTGTTTTGTTTTTCTTCCTTATTTTGACTATTGTATATTTTTGCTTCAGTAAACAGTTCGCGATTGGTGATCAGTGATGGGCGTTCTGGAGTTGTGCACGCCAAAATGTTTGAAAAATCTACGATTCTGGGAAGTATTTGTAGAATGAAGGCAGTATGTAAAAGCGCCAAAGGGAGGCTTTTTCATGTAATCAACTTTTTCTAAATGTTATTTGGGAATGATTATAGTACTTTCTGTCATGAGTAAGCATCGGTACCTAAATGCATAGGCCGGCAAAAATAAGTGAACTCACTCAAACTCGCTGAATAAATGTATTTCGCTCAGAGAGCTCCCTCGGACTCAGGCTTAGAGAAAGTTTTCTCAGCCGGACTTACTCGGGCTTAGACTCACTGAACTTTTTCTCAAACGGACTCACTCGGACTCAAATTCACGAGCATATTGCTCAGCCGGACTCACTCAGACTCAGACTCACGGCTTGACCGTAGTCTGAGTGAGCCTTAGTGGGTCGACTGATGAGTCCGCTGGCTTAAAATTAGCTTTTCCGATCATGGTGTAAATCCTCTTTAAAGTCAATATCTCGCATAATCGGTGCTTTACGATACGCCTTTAGATCTTGTGCCTTCATATACGAGTTATCAGTGGTTGCAATCCAGTAAGGACGTTTGTAGGAAATATGCGACTCACACGAGATATTTCTATCAAGAACATCCCGTGAAACATTTTACGGGTGGAGGTCATAGCACCACACATACCCCTCTCCCCTAACTCACGCCTCTGATGAATAAACATTGAGGTGGCGCATGAACGCTAGTGCGTTGAGGCATGTGTGAATAGATTTGAGTATAAACGTAAGCCGATACAAGGCTGATAGTAATGCTGAGAGGTGAATAGATAGGCCCACAGGTCGGCAATAAAAGGTGGAGCTCACTCAGACTCCCTCAAGAAATATAATTTGGCTGGACCAGAGCACACTTCTGCAAAGAAAGACACACGACGCAAACGCTTTGCTGTTTTACCATACATTCATCGTTTTCCCCATGAGCTAAAGCACATAGCCAATCGGTTTGGTGTAGAGGTTGTTTTCAGTGCACCCAACAAGATTCAATGCATCTGTCGTGCGGTGGACCAAAAATTTGACAAAAAAATTCAGAAGAAAAAATGTGTTTGCTTTTCAAAAGAAAGCGGAAAGTTCGTGAGGTGCAGGATAGGGGCAGTTTATTTAGTGCCCTTAACCTGCGGTCGTGTATATATAGGTCAGACTGGCCGATGCATTAACACTCGCCTTAATGAACATATGAAATCATTCGACAATAGCAATCACTCCCACCTAGCCGAGCACTGCAGGAACTGCCAATGTGATCCTGTGTGGTGTGACACTAACATTTTGTTTGATCACAAAGACAAGCTAGCTCGGGAATTATTTGAAGCTTTTCATATCAGAAGGTGTGCTGATAAATGCGTAAGCAACCCATCGATAGTACTAACAGATAAGGAGTTTACCTTTTTGAGTCGTACTTGACTTTTACATTCTGCTGCACGTTGTAGATACCACTTCTGCAAAATTACTGTCATGATGTGTTTTTTCTTTTGTTTTCTTTTGTTTTTCTTTTGTTTTGCTTTTGTTTTGCTTGTTTGTTTGTTTGATTATTTTTACGCACATGCGCTCTTGAGCTACCCTGGGTTGTATATTTCGAGTACTTCCTTCAATAAACTGAGTTGTGAGTTCTCGCCCGTTAGTCTTCTCGCCTTTCGTTTTCGTCTACTGTGTGCGCGCCGAAATGTTTCCAATAATGTCCTCAAACCAACTCGCCCAGCTCTCCATACTTTTACATTTTATATATAATTTGCGCTTAGGGCTCACTCGGACTCAGACTCACCAGTATTTTCCTCAACCGGACTCACCAGGACTCAGACTCACTGAAGTTTTCCTCAACGGTACTCACATGGGACTCACCAAAATATTACTCGCCCGGACTCACTCGCACTCAGACTCAAGGCTCGATCTGAGTCTGAGTGAGTCGACTCATGAATGAGTTTGCCGACCTATGCTTAAATGTAAAGTAGAGCCATTTATTTATTTGTACATAGTGCAGCGCAAAAAGCGCTATGTCAGGAGTGGTTTAACATAGGAAAATATACAGAGCTAGAAAAATATGCCAACTAAAAACATATGAATAGGAAAATAAGTAACTAAATAAATAAGTCGAGCTTGGCGAGGGGGTGGCGAGAATCCCCTAGTTGAGGAGGTGTTGCGACCAACTCCAATAAAAACTTATTTGTAACAATCGGAGATTCCAAGGGCTAGGATCGACCCTCTTACCCCCCACCACCCCCCCCCCTTAAAAAAACGAAAGCATTCATTTGACATGAAGTTCACCAATGTGGTTACCTGGGCACGTTGGTAGTCCATGTTTGTGAACGGTAGAAGCCCACTGGAGACGAACAAACAACGAAGGAACACACACACATAGCGCAACTTTCGAAGGTTTATTTTGTGATCCCAACACTACTTATATGGCAAGCATAATCGCATCTACTTCTCAGAAGTAACAAGAACATTACCAGGCATCATCACGGACACCAAAGAAATCTTCTTTTTTTTTTTGTCAGCACGATAGACGGCATGCTAATACACTTGTCACGCATCTTTCCAATCTGCCCCGCCTCTATAACCTGGCGTGTTAGCCGATTCCTATTTCTTCCCACAATTCTGCACGTGTCGAACAAAGGAAGGCAACCGCACTTCTTACAACGCATTGCTAGGAAACCACCTGCCACGTTCCGAACACTGTAACGCAACGTGTTCACGCAGCCGGTCATTCAGGCAGCGACCGGTTTGTCCGACGTCGCTGCGAGCGGTTGTTGATTTTATGAAACTTCACCATGACATACGCGTCCAGGCCTTTGTATTGACGTTAAATATTTGTTTTATTCTATCCCTCATGACGAATTGTTACTTTGTATTGAAAAATTCATTGATGAATGTGGTGTCATTGTATTTCAAAACGAGGCTGGTCTTTCATTGTAGGCATTTCTTAGAACTTCTGACGTGCTACCTTAAGTCTACGTTTATTTTATGGGAGGACTGTGCACAGTTGCAGAAAAGGGGTATCTGCATTGGGTCTTGCCTAGCTCCCCAGACTCAGTGACCTGCTTTTGGCTCAGCCTTTGTGTGAAGCTGTTGGAAAGATTACAGGATATAAAGGTAGTTAAAACTTTTAGATATGTAGGTGATTTTTTGTTCTTTTATGAATTGTCCTTCCGAACAGCTAGAGGCTCAGACTACCGTCCTTATGCCAGTGATAAAAAATTGTCTCGAGGCCTTAGAAGTGACGCGTGAGCTTTCGCAGAATGGCACCATGATGTTTCTGCACCTTCCCTTGTCGCTCTGCTGGGATCACTCCTGTTGGCATTATGAACCACGTGCAAGTCAACCCCTACTCTCCTACCACTCAGCCCATTTCAAACTAGTAAAGAGAACGATTACGAAACTTTGTTTCAAGAATACCCTAAAGAAGTCGTGTCACCATATGGCCCACTTCAGTCTCAACCAGCAAAGAAAGAGGTTGCTGGTAGCATGTTTTCCCCGGCCTTTGCTAGTCTCCGTGGCTGAATGTATCCTGAGAGACAGCAAAATCGAAACCCGAACTGCGGCGAGAACATTCGTCAAGGGGAATCGCATAAGGGTGGTACCTTACGTACAGACGGTTTCCCATAATCTGAAGAACATTGCTCGGCGAGACAAAGTGCGCGTGCTTTTCGCAGCGCCAAACAAGTTGGAAAGGCTGTGCAAGATTACGACGAGAAATGCAAACGAAAATCGTGGGTGCAAAACGAATCACAAAAACACATTGCGCTGAGTGTGTGGTGTATTGTCTGCGGCTATCTTGTGGTCACAGCTACGTCGGACAAACCGGTCGCTGAGAAACGTGGCAGGTGATTTCCGTGCAATGCATTGTAAGAAGTGCGGTTGACTTCCTTTGTTCGGCAAGGTGCAGAATTGTGGAAAGATATAGAAATCAGCTTACACGCGAGATTATAGGAGCGGGGGAGATTGAAAATATGGACGACAAGTGTTTATCGTGCCGCCTATCACGATTAAAAAAAAAAGAACTTGATTTTCTTAGTGTCCGTGATGTGGCCCAGTAATGTTCTTGTTACTCCTACGCAGCAGATGTGATCATGCTTTGCCATATATATAAGTAGTGTTGGCATCACATAATAAACTGTTGAATGTGCCTGCGTGTGTGTTCCTTCGTTGTGTGTTCGTCTCCAGTGTGCTTTTACCGTTCATTAGCTCCCATTTGAACCCATAGCCGGGTCAACTGGGAGGCTTCAAGTCCTCCCTGCGGAGAGCCCATAGCCGTTTTGAGACTTCCAAGGAGCGGTGGGTAGCGAACGGGCTCGTTTCGTTAACTACCCTGCCTTTCCTCTTCTTGCTTTGTCTCCCTCCCAAGGGGAGAGATTCAACCGTATTCACCGGCAAAACAAACATTTCGCGCCCAGTGCCGCAATGGCTATACCTTAGCAAACCAACTCGAACGCCGATATCTTTACCGTCCACGATTGCACTCTTGCCAGTTCTTCCGCATTCGTTAAAGGGGAATTCCTGCGTGTCTTTATCCATATTGCCACGCGCGCTTCGTTTTGTAACCTCTGCCTTGCGCAAAGCGCGTCCGAATGTCTGGGAACCTTCCAGATTATTTCAGAATCTTCTGGCAAGCTTGAGCGCGCCAAGCGAACAGTTCTTGAACCAACCCGGACACCAACGATAGCGCTGGAATCTTCGATGCCACAGGTACAAAATGCCGAGGCGCGTTACTGCGGACCAGATTACTCGACTGCCGATTTTGTTCACGCCGCTATCAGTGTAGTACATCTCCGAATGGCTTGTATCTACCTCGCCCTTTCATTTTTCGGGCACGAGTTCACCCGAATAAAGAGTTCTGTCTTGAGCGCACCGACATGCTGCCTTCTTAAACGTCAAGACCCCGTGGAAATATTGTGATATCGCCTTTTACAAATGGCATTGAAAGTTCCGTAACAGGTAGGGTCGTTCAATTAAATTCGCTTAGAAACCTTTCAACAGTTCTACATCACAAAGAAGGGATGTGTCAAAACAAAAACCGCAGCAGGTAATTTCAGTGTTTCACAGTGCATGGAACGAGGACAAACAAAGAGGAGACACACAGAGCGCTGAACTTACATCTGGTTTTTATTTTCCTGCCACCGCTATATATTTGCGCTTTTCACAGGAACAAAAGGAACAAAAGAAAAAACAGAGCAGACGAGCTATGCAAAGATGCAGTCAAGGAAACAGCCTGCAGTTAAGGAAAATGTAGTTAAGGAACACATGTGCAATGTAGATAGAGCTATCAGTGGGCATTTGGGAATTTATTGTCGGGATTGTGGGTGCCGGCCTCTTTTCAATCACACATGTATGCTCGCAAGAAACAAAAATAGGACAGCGCGCGAAATCATAGAATCCCAGGAAATCTTGAAACGTGATAAAAAGTGTATCAGGGTAGCTTCGCTTGCTCTTTCGAACAAGGAATGCGAATTTTTATCGTGAAACGTGATCGATGATGGGTTGCTGTTCCCTTGACTGCATTTTTGCATAGCTCGTCTGCTCTGTTTTTTTTTCCTTTTTTCCTGTGAAAAGCGCATATATATTGCTGTGGCAAGAAAATAACAGCCAGTTGTAAGTTTGTTTGTTTGTTTGTTTGTTTGTTTGTTTGTTTGTTTGTTTGTTTGTTTGTTTGTTTGTTTGTGTGTCTGTTTGTCGCCCACGAGAAGCTGGCTCATACCCACAAGGGGGGATTGGCCACACTGTCTATTATAATGGGAAAAAATAAAGGCTGTGCAACGTAAAAGAAAAAAGAAGAGGATAAAATGCAATGTAAATGAAAAGTCAGAGAGGTAAAAGGATTATAAAAAATCCATAGATAAAGATAGGAAAAAAGAAGAAAAGTTTTTTTCCATCGGTCGGCAACACTAGCAGCGTAGCCTTCCGGTTGCCTGTATGAACTTATGTAGCGCAGTAAGAACAACACTGCGGCTTGCACCAAACTGGCCGGCTCCAAACGATAACAGGTTGGAGGTAGTAAGTGTTAACCCCGGTTTACCAGTCGGGATTTCCAGAAATATTCGGCGGTGTGAGGCGAAACGGCGGCATGAGAGAAGAAAGCGATCTATTGTTTCTGGTTCATTGCAAATCGCACAGAGGTTAGTTAATGAGAAGCCAAATTTGTGAAAGTAATAATTTAGCCGGGGAACTCTGCAGCGAAAGCCAGTTCAGCGCTCTGTGTGTCTCATTTTTCTTTGTCCTCGTTCCATGCGCTGTGAAACCCTGAAATTATGCTGTACCAACTTGCCCAACGCTCAACCTTAGCGCAACACGCAGTTGCTTTGTGTCGCGTCCAGGATGACGTCACAAAGTACCCGCCGATATGTAGACAGAACAGGCACACCTGGTGGTGGCGCAAGGATTAAGGTGTACAAGATCACTCTACGCTACGCTGCTTGACTATTCGACGCTACATTGCTACTTCCAACCGCAAAGGGAAGCACTTCAAAGGGAAGATTATTTAATAATGAATATTTGTTTGTTTGCTTGCTTACTTGCTTCTCTGTTTGTTTGTTTGTTTGTTTGTTTGTTTGTTTGTTTGTTTGTTTGTTTGTTTGTTTGTTTGTTTGTTTGTTTGTTTGTTTGTTTGTTTGTTTGTTTGTTTGTTTGTTTGTTTGTTTGTTTGTTTGTTTTATAACAGAGAAGGCACTCTTCGAGCATATGCAGGAGTTGCAATGCGTGAATAAATTCTCAGAATAAGATCGCACAGTGAGCGCTCCTAATGTGCTCGTGTTGGCCATGAAAATGCACGTTTCCCCTACGTTCTACAGAAGCTGAATTTTTTCGTTACCCTCAAAGTTATCCTACTTTAATGTTTCTGAAGCAAAACATAGAGTAGAAAACACAACCCCGCGGTACGGAATACCGTTGCGCCGCGCCGCAGTGAGTATGCTGTCTTCTTGGGTTAACAGCAGAAGCACGAATATACTGCTGCAAGTAGAAATAGGTCGCGATTTTATGGGCCGTCGTGTGTCCCTCGTGGATCCCACCGTATCAGCGTTAATGATTACCCCGTCAAATATTCTCCGTCAATGATGACAGTGTATCTTTCTGAGAAGAATACAGTCGACCGTAAAAACGGCAATCACATTGCGAACGTGGCTAATAGGACATTATTTCGTTGAAACGGCCTCCTCTGGCAGTTCGTACAGAAGGCAAAGCGGTAGGACGAGTTTTGGCGCGAAACGTATTACACTGAAAACGCAGCCCAGGCTTCAGTCGCGCTGTTGAAGAGACATAATGCTGCCTCCCTTTGAGTGCGCGCTGCTTTGTCTGCCGTCAATTGCGCGGGATTTTCCTCGCCGGCAACCAGCCGCTGGCAAGCTTTGCACGCATTCGCGATGCGCGCGCTGAAA
Organism: Rhipicephalus appendiculatus; assembly: GCA_030522465.1. NCBI lineage: Eukaryota > Metazoa > Arthropoda > Arachnida > Ixodida > Ixodidae > Rhipicephalus > Rhipicephalus appendiculatus. Next base: position 1,486,707 of record JALIZH010032976.1, read on the forward strand.
ATTGCTTCCTCTGCGAGCGCATTGTGCGCGTGTCCTGGTGCGCGGAGGAGGATTAGTTTGCATTCTTATTTCTGGAACCTTTTCGCATTCTTTCCCGAGCGCGCGTCGCGTCAGCCGATGTTCGTGGCGCTGACGTCAGCGACGAAGGCCGTGAGTCATCCGCGAATCGCTGACTTGATGGAGGTGGCCGGAAGTGTATATCGCGTGCCACGGAATGCGGAGCTGCGGAAGGTGAAACAGATGGGAGGCGGATCTGACAGACCAGCGAGTCGTCCAAGTCGTGGCTGCTCTTCTTTCGGGGACACTCTGTAAACGGAAACAATACAGCGGTCTATACTGGTGAAAGCATTATTTTGAAAACTCTATTTTCAAGAATTGCCCAGAATAGGATACTCATCACTGCAAGAGGTTCCGATTCTTGTCATTTCTATAGCTGGTAAAGTTGCATAGCGTTTGAGGACGTGGCTTCTATTCACAGCCACGGCTGACCCATTTCGATGGGGATCGCTTAGGTACAAGATGAAATTAGTGCCCATTAGGCATGACTCGCAGTAATACGACGAAAAAAATTCGTGAACAGGGGTGTGTTCTGGAGCCGAAGTTTCGACAAGTGGACTTGTCTTCTTCAAGGCTAGAACTCTTTTCATCGCAAGCTTCCACCTTCCCCTGTCTGTCGCAGTAATATGGGGCACGTAAGGACCCAGAATTTAATTAGCAATGCTCTTCGAAACCGCAGTGGTGGTGTACTGGTATAGTGGTGCAACGTCACGCAAAGGCGTAGCCAGAATTTTTTTTCGGGGTGGGGGGGGGGGGGGGGGCACCTTTTTGATTTCGGGAGGGGCACCTCCCTGAAATGGTCATTTTTTCGCTCTGCATGCCATGGCGAAAAAAAATTTCGGGGGGGGGGGGGGGGGGCACGTGCCCGGTGTGCCAACCCTGGCTACGCCACTGACGTCACGTATTTCTATGTGTCCTTCTGGAACTTGGCATTTTCCGTCTTTCGTTTCCTTGGATTACGATGTGGTCCTTCCTTCCCGTGGCCCGCAGAGTAAAATGAGCTTAAGCAGCCGCCGTGGAAATCAGTAATGTTCCTCTCACCGGGCGGGATCTCTTTCGAGGCACCATGACACTTTTGTTTCTTTCTAGCATCTTTCTTCTCTTGCCGAACCAATGGACTTGAATTTGCATCGCTCACAGGGGGCAGCCCCCTCTGGGCCCGACCACGTCCGGCCTGTCCTTATCGCCTGCTCGCCGCCTGTGTTTGCTCGCCATCAGCTGTTATGTCAGCAAAGTCACAGTCAGTGTGATGGCCGCATTGACAGATGATAAGTGGGGTCAGAATTATATCTGCTTATATACAAAGGAAGGTGCGAGAGTAATAGGCCATAATTTGGTCTAGAGAGTCACAGTAAACGTGACACTATATATTCATTAAGACGAAAGCCTCAGATGCTTCATCAAACGCTAAATTTGACCGTCGGCATGCCGCGTAGGCGGCGTCCGGGCAAAATATCATCTGTACCAACCCGCCCAACTCGGCCGCACTTGTCAATCATCACTAGATGGCGTCACCGGACGACGTCGCATATTGCCAAATTTGTGACATCACGTGACGTCACAGTGACGTAATATGACATGCTGACGTCATCGCATCGCGTCGTAGTTTGGTCGAAATTGGTCCGAACACGGAGGCAAAGCAAAATCAGGTGAGGTGCCTCCGATCTTGGAGGCAGAGCAGAACCACGTTAGGTGCACAAAGCTTTCAAGGGGTGGCTGAGCAGCGTCAATAGGTCGGCTGAGAGTAAAAAAGAAGGTGGCTTTCGCCTCCGTGTCGTCTAAAGTGAACGCATAAGGGACCCCTTGAGTTTTTGACATTTGTGTGCCCATGGTGCGGAACCGCTACTTCTAATATTGCTCCACTTACCTTTCGTTAAAGCGTGCAGATAAAGTACAAGGGAATTATCGCACGCGGAATCTCACACCACTACGTGATTCAAGGGCTCGTTGTCATTCACAAGCACGGGAGCGCATCCGAACGATTTCATCAACGCTTCTCGAGCCCTAACGCAACTTTACCTCGGCAAGTGACCGATATCACTCAGCTTCTGGAGAAACATGGAGATACATTTTCATTCTGGGATTTATGTTCTGTATTTTGTTTATTCGGTTTGCTATCTTACATATGAGTCGCCGACCACCTGCAAACCTAAAGCTCATGCACCAGCCGATCAGTTATTGATCACGCACGTTTAAACTAGGGGACAGCTTGGGAGGCATCGATTCAAGAAAACATTAGCAGGGGTCTACGGAGGCATAACCTTCAAATAAGAATGTCGCATTTGTAGTGCACATGGCGCACGTGGTCATAAAATATAGAGACACGACTATTTCTTCCTCCTCTTCACTATCATTGCTTTGAGATCTCAGATTGAATTTGTCTCTGTTACATCGTTGCAGGTATGTAAGGCACTTCAGTAACATGAAGTACACACAAACTGATTGTGTCTAAATTGTAGTTTATTTTCTACTGATGCCAGAATATCAAGACATTGGAAATAACGCTGAAAAAGTGTGATCAGATTTACAGAAAGCAGACGTGCGGTTTGCCGCCTCAGCTCAGCTTATAAATGAGAACAGAAATACGAAAAACAGTTCTAACATTTCTCCATCAATAATAATCGGCACGAGGCTTTCGCTCGCTTTTCAGCTCAAATATTGTAGCCGTACTGCAGGTACTTTTTTTTCGAGCCTTCTGGAGCTGGTGGGGTGACGTTTCACAAACTGCAGCTTTAACGACTTGCGCGGCACTGGAAGAAACTAGTCGAATGTCTGCCGTCCGCTCATGTCCCTCGAGGAAGGCATCCAATCGCCCCTTGTATGAACTTACGCGGTGTGTCACCAAAATAGGCCATCAGGTGTTTCCATAATAATTGTTGCTGTTTAAAACCCTTTTGGCCCTGGCGTCTTCAAGGTCCGCCTCGGTGGATCATGACTAGGGTGCTCGGCTGCTGACCCGAAGGTCGCGGATTCGATCCCGGCCGCGGTAGGTGAAAGAGGCCCGTGTATACTGTGCGATGTCAGTGCACGTTAAAGAAAACCAGATGGTCAATATTTCCGGAGCTCTCAACTACGGCGTCTCTCATAACCAATGCGTGGTTTTGGGACGTAAAACACCACATATTATATTAATATTATTGGCGTCGTCAATTGACGACACCGCATAAAATTTTCCGTAGCTCCTCGGACACAAAAACCAGAGCTGCTGATTCTTGGGGGGGTATTTCTTCAATGATATCCACTGCGATAGACACGACCATTAAGACATATTTGCGGACTTGGGAGCCACAAAGGAGAAGCTTGACCGAAGCCATCGGCGACGCCGGGTAAGCGCCGTTTCCGGGACGAAGCCCCGAAGTGGTTTCGAGGACACGGCGAAATACGTACACATCTTGTGTACTCTGGTGAGTGGGAGGAGTAAAGAAGCCAGCTTTTTTTTTTTTTTTTTCATTTCACGACCACTGAGGCCTGATGACGTAATTGGACGCCATGCTTATAAATCCATAAATAGTTACACCACTGGTTCATTTTTTTTTGTTCGTGGTCTTCTGAGGTCCTAACTCTTAGGAAAACACGTACAAAGAAATCCTCCGACAAAAATATAAATTCTCGGGCTGAAGGGGATAACGTCCCAATACCACGATATGATTATGTGGTTCGCCTCAGTGGAGGGCTCCGAAAATTTCGACCACCTGGGGTTCTCTAAAATGCATCTAAGTACACGGGCCTCAAGCATTTTCGCCTCCATTTAAAATGCTGCCACCACGACCGGGATTCGATCCCACGACTTTAGGCACAGCAGTCGATCCCCACAGCTACTAGACCATCTTGCTTCACCCGCGGTCTAAACAGCAGACGCCTTCCACCTGTCATTCTTTCCGCACTTACTAACGTCAGTGTCTGGTGTTGCGGTCCGTTCATCTAGCGCTTGCGATGTTTCAGCTGCAACCAATCGAGAAAAAAAAACAGCGTGTGTTTAACGAGGACCTGGTCTTGTAGTGCAAAATGAAGTTCTAGCCATGTTTTGCCGGAGCCGAGAGGTAGCTGCAAAGGCGCTCTGCTAATCTGCATTGGTCAATCTTCTTCAGTCCATCTTCTGCTTAGATAGCTCAGTTAAACCACTTGACTACGCGTGGAACGCGTCCGTATTCGGTACATGGTATTGATGAGATACACGAAAGTGGCATATTGAAAGGGTTTGCAGCGCAACCACGGAAGTGCTGAAGGAAAGGCGTTACAGCGAGAAACGGAAGGCAAAGAGCCATGCACACGAGCGCTGACACTATCAACTGATTTATTGTTCACAACACACATGTACATGTATATACAAGCAGGTAAAATCTTTTATCAAGCAGACGTCAGTAACGTGACACATTTCGGTGGAATGACCGATAAAACGAAGGTACAATGATAACGATTAACAGACTAACACTGATCCTAAAGTGCAAATCCCTTTTCATACAAAGACATCGAAGGCTGACTCACGCATTCATCGTCAAATTACCTAATATAACACGCCTCATCTATTTCCCGTGTTAGTTTGTCTTAAATCAGGTGGCAGTTAGACAATAAATCGGTTGGTAGTGTCAGCGCTTGTATGCGTCCCTCTTTGCCTTCCGTTTCTCTCTGTAACGCCTTTCCTTCAGCACTTCCGTGCTTGCGCTGCAAACGCTTTCAATATGCCACTTTAACCAACTAGCCCAAATAGCCGTTCTTCTTCTACGACAGTGAGAAATGCGGAAATTCTTGCCTGTCGAGCTACGTTTCAGTAAAGAAAACAATTGTGCGAGGCATTCCGAACTTACAAAAGATGGCGCGTACGAAGTTAATAATACAAAATGTGGTGCCGTGTTTGATTCGTACGTACTCAATACATTAGTTGTACAGTCGCAACGGAGAAAGATTAGCCCGAGTGACCGGTTGCTGGTGCGGCAAGGTTGCAACACGCGGCACTGTTGTTCCCGAGCACGCCGATCGTGCGTCATAAACTGTGACGTAGGTCGAAGAGCATTCACGAAGAATGACGGCGAGTTCTCTGGAGGTGCATGCGATTGCTGGGTGTATATGAACTTTATCAGGTTTCTCTGAATATCATCCTTATCGGACTCGCTGCGACCGTTATCGGATATCAATCTTACCGAAGTCGATCCAAGTACGCACGATGCAACCATTGCCCCTTTCCATACGCTTCCATACACTATCGACCGCAATCGGACCCCCATAATCACTTATCAGTGCTCACCATTGTCAGTGTGTCAAATCATCCTTCGATACGTACTGATGTCACACTTCGGACGTGAAGGGTTCGCTACTTTACATGCTCAGAAGTTGGAGCGTCCAAGTCCCGACACACTGGGTTCGAGCCATCATTGACTCTGTACCATTGCATGTTTCGCACGTATTTCTTTGGGAGCGCCATATGTGATTCTGTGTACTTTGAAGGCGAAAACGTTAGGTGCCTTATCAAACGTGAAAATCGGCCGTCGATGTCGGCATCCCGCGTCGTCGGCGGCAGCACGAGTGATGCAAAAAATCACCAAGTGATGACGTCACAGCCCATGAGGTCACACGATGACGTCATGACATGACATAGACGCCTGCTGTGAGGTGCAGAAGGCTTTGGCCTTCCGGTCGTCTTAGGCACCGTGCGAGCTTCTCTTTTTGTTTTGTTGTTTTCAGAGGAAGGCCGGTGGGAGGCTCTTCCGGCGACGACGATAGAGCCAACTTGGGCTTGTTGGTGAAGCATTGTGAAACACACAGCGCAAGTAACGACGAGGGTGTTCCCTTCCTATGTCCCCGTCGTTACTTGCGATGCGTGTTTCACAAAAACGGCTACGGTTGGCCAACAGGGTTCGGGCGGCGGCAGCGAGCCACGGCCACCTGGACAAAGGCGGCCGCCCACCTTTGGCTCCAGCCCTGATCAAACAATAAAGTTTATTTCTCTCGCTCTCTCTCTCTGAAGTCACTATTTATACATATTTCAAATGTTCTAACTTTACGATGTCACGATTTGCCCAATTAATTATGACATGCCTTTCCAATTAGAAAGCGTTAAATCACGGACCTAACTTTTCCCGCGATTTTGCGGAGCACTCGCCACAAAATGCTTGCGCCTTAAAATCAAAAGAAAGAACGCTGAGAGAATAAGAGCGACCCATTACGCATACTTCCGCCTTCCAAGTAGCTGGCTGTTGGGCTAGTTGGTCTTGCGTTATAACGAAGTCAAATTAGCGCAAATCACGACGCACCGAGGCACGCAAGTACGGTTTCCTCGCTCAGGCGCATCATTCCCTCGTCATTTGAGCCGTCGGAGCTGCCTGTCTCAAATGACGTTCCAAACCGGAAAGGAATACCTTCTGCATACCAGCACGCGTGGACGCTACTCCGATGAAGCACAGCGATTCGCGCGATCAGTCATGACCAAACACGGTCGATTAGAGAGGGAACTCGGATGGCTGCGAAAAATGTGATGCCGTGCGTAAACCGTCGGTCGCCCTATCCAGCAAAATTACACCATCTCCCGCTTAAGGGAACCATGTGTAGATGTTAAGCAGCGGGCGCTAACGCTTACATTGGCGGTGGCGTTGACGCTGGTGCTCATCGCAGCGTTGCGCAGGACGGAAAACTGGGGAGGCGCAAAGCACGCAGTGATGGAGCGGTGTTTCCTACTGGAACATGCCAATCGCTGCTAATGGGCAATGAGAGACAGAAGACTCCGACTGGACACAGAGGCCCGCAGTCCGCTTTTAGTTAACGCGCACGCTGCGAATTTTTATTGTTCAACAACGCACAGGAGAAATCTCCCACCGGCACCACCTTGGAGGTCAAGATCCATTGCCATATACACGGGGTGGCCAGTGAACGGTTGTGCAGCGCGAGCAGTCGGTTTTTTCAACCAAGAAACTCGCTAGCAGACGCTGCCTGCGTCGGCGTCGCGAGGCGAGAGAGGGGGGGTAGCGTAGGAGAGGAGAGAGAGGGGGGGGGGGGACGCGCATGCGCAGTGGGAGTATGGACTCCGCGGGCAGGGATGCCTAGAGGAGAGAGGGGGGAGCGTAGGAGAGGAGAGAGAGGGGGGGACGCGCATGCGCAGTGGGAGTATGGACGCCGCGGGCAGGGATGCCTAGAGGAGAGAGGGGGGGGAACGTGGGAGGGGAGAGAGGAGAGGAGGCGCATGCGCAGTGAAGGTGTGGTTGCCGCGGGGAGGGATGCCTAGAGGAGAGAGAGGGGGGAGAGGAGGTTTTTTTATTTTTTTTTTGAAAGGTTTGCGCATGCGCAGTAAGGGTGGTCACGCCGGCACACCACCACCACCACCGGATTAAGCTTCGCCATAAGATGCTTCACATCTAAAAAAATAGGCGGAGCTCGCGCTAAGCCGCGCAAGGCTTGAAACAGCGAAACTGGACGACTCTGAAGACTAATCTGGTTGTTTCTAGGTTGTTTCAAGGCCTTAGCTAAGAGACGCAGGTTCTAGGTTGTTTCTGCTTTCCCGTTCCCTAGTAATCTCTCGTTGAACGTACACGGGCTCTTCGCAGCCATTTGGACTGGGCTAATACTGTAGGTAGCTTAACACTGAGCTGCACATTCGCGATGCAGGCGCACCGAATAACAAAATGCGGTAGTAGTGAAAGCTCGTTAATTCGACACTCGTTAATTCGGAAAATCGGATACTTCGGACGTGTTCTGTATACATTGTTTAAAGGCATCAAACTCTCCTTAATTCCGTCAAATTTGGCCGCAACCTGGTTAATTTGGACGATTCTCAGAGCGTGCCAAGCACGAAGCGCCGCATATACGCGGTGCAAAGCACCGATAACGACGGCGTTTGCGGACAGCGGAAACGGCCGCGGGCTTTCAGAAAGGCCTGCTTGCCATCCATCTCGCTGTTGGTACGTAATAAGGCACGGTTTCAGAGGATGTTTTGGCTTAAGACGCGGGGTCTTGAGCCGCGTTCACATTGTGAACGAAGTCGCAAAAGACGAACATTGCGGCTTTTACACTGCACGCTCGTATGCGAAATAATTACTCGACTTAGTATTCCTCAAGAAAATGAAAGTGCATTCGTGTAATAATAGACATTTATCTATAGTGTTTTTGTTTTTACTTTCGATAATTGGGCATTCGGTTAATGACTGTTTTTATGGTCCCGTGGAATCCGAATTAACGAGCTTTTACTGCAGACCGGCAACGAGCGCATCAACCCGTTGAAACAAACACGAACAATTTAATCATGAACGAAAACATTTGAGGAGTCATTCCACTCAGTCAGGGCTGGGCAGTATCGAAGATACATGTATCTTAGATACTATCTTAGATGCTCTTTGGGTATCTTGTATCTGTATCGCGATACGTCTCGCAAAGCGAGTATCTGTATCTGTATTTCCGATACATTCAATAATGTATCGTGTATCTTAAGATACAAGATACTGCTATAGAAACGCAACTTTGCGAAACAACAAACGTCAGCTAAACTCTGCTTCTCAAGCTGATACTGTTGCCACTAAGCCACCTCAATAAAGCTAAGGACAGTGATATTCCCTTGACTTTTTGCCAGAGTGCTCCAGTGAGCATAATAAATAAGGTCTATACGCGTCTCTACTGGTGGAGCAAAATCACGTTATGGCGCTCGAGCCATCTCGACAAAAACAAGCGTGTGAACGTGTCCGTGCAGCCGACCTATTGTTTCTCCATACTTTCTTTCTTTTGAGCTGTGTCGGTGCCATGAACCTTATTTGTAGCCACGGTACTGTGCTGCTTACTACAATGTGTGCGGCGTCTTTCGCTCAAATTCGGATGCGGCTGTAGTGTCGTTATTGAAGTTGTCTTGCGTGGTGCTTCGTTGCAAAGTCTCAAAAATGCAGGAATCGATGCTACATGCAATAGAACAAGCATTTACTTAACAAATGATGCTTTGGCGTACTGTATCTTTGTTCTTCGTGCTAAATTATACAAGATTTTTAATGATAGCTTGATTGTTAGCACAAGTGCTCTCCTTGCTGTCCTCCGTTTGCATCCCACACATTGCCTAGGCCTCTGTGCAGTTTTTTTTCCCCCCGTTTAACTGTAATAAATCTTTCGTAACCTCCTCCCCTATTCCTTCTCTTATTTATTCCTATTTTTAATTGTCTGCTTCATTGCTACTATTTACATATCTACATTCCATGTGAGTTTGCTGTTCAGGCGATGTTAGGGCAAAGGTGAAATAATCTGAGCGTGCCTAGTGCTTCCAGGAACAAAAATTCTGCTTACGATTTAATAAAACAGAGAAATTGAGTTTACATTATAGCAATGGAAATTACAACAATAAATCTTAAAGAAGTTAGGAAGGGGATACGAGAAACATAATACCAAGTACTACGGTTTTCTCATCAGCGTCCCCACGAGCCCTTTAGTGCTATTTTCCGTGGGCACTGAGTTTTCAGTTGCCTGACTTTAACACCTAAGTTGACGATACATCATGCTCTGTTTTCATAGCATTGAGTGGTGCCGTCTGTATCGTGTTTATAAAAGGTGGCACGTAACTGGAACCAAATATATACAAAGAAGTGCTTAACCTCAACTGAATCAAACCAACGATGAGGTTTAGTGCCATGTGGCTCTCATTATGGTATTTTTCTATTGCGCTTAATTTCTTAACTATGATGAGAGATGTAACATTTCGCTATTCATTTTGGGGCCAAGTGTGTTTCTTTGCGTTTTAAGAGGGCATTCTAAAACTACAGATCGGACGTTTTCTGGAAAGATACACACTACGTAGTGATTTTTCCGGCGTTTAAAGAAAGCCGGAGAAATATGACCACGTTGCTGCGCTCGTACGCTATTGTGCTGCAGCGCTCTCAGACGTGCTTCGAGCAAAACAACCGGCAAGCGGACCGCGGCGAAGTGAGTGGCCGTGGCTTAGGCATCGGCTCCACAGCGCGTCAGCATTTCTGACCGCCACACACGGCAAAGAAACACCATCGTCCCTGACAAGCGACAGGCTGACGGTCCGCACGCCGGTTGTTTGCTCGATGCATGTTTAAGAGCGCTGCAGTACGATAGCGCATGAGAACAGTCACGTGGTTTTGTTTGATATTTCGCGTGCTTTCTTTAAAATCCAAAAAATATTCACCATGCAGCATGTACGCCGCCAAAAAACAATTGCTTCGGTCGTTTTTAAATGCGTTCTACGATGTGACGAAGGGCACTCCGCCCTAAAGTGAATAAAATAAAAATGTTGCATAATTGACCATAGCTAATCAACCAACTAAGCTCAATATAAAAATACCATAACAAGCGCCACATGACGGTAAACCATATGCCATTGGTTTCATTCAGTCACGGTTAGGCGCTTTCTTTTTTTATGTTTGGTTCTGCTTACGTGAAACACCCTGTATACTTATTCACTTAGTCATTTTTTATTGCGGAAGTACCTACCTATTTGACTTAGGTGTATTCGCTTTCCTTTTTTAGGTCCCTGTAAAGTCCTTTTTTTCTGTGTGTTACAAAAAAGCAGGTAAGCAGGCTAGAAGTTGCAACAGTGTGAATAGAAGTGATATCCTGCGACGCTTTTTTGCCACGTACAATACATCTGGGAAGCTTCTGGGTAGCAGAAGTTGTCTCGGAGAGGAAATGGTCAAAGATGGCACGTTAGTGAATATGTTGCTAACGAACACTTTACGCAAGTTGATAGGTAGAATATGAAAAATAACTGCACTTTTGTGTCCTCAGTGAACTGTGATCGCTGACTCGGTAGTTATCGTCTTCACATGATGATTCACAAAAAAATATCGCTACCAGCGTTATTGCTGCTCTGCAGTTGTCGGGTGATGCGCTACTACGAAAACGGTAATATGCTTACGGACAAGGTAAGACTCTGCACCGGTATTTGTGCCATCTTGCGGAGGCTTTTTATTGAAGTTCTTGCATTTAGACGACAACCCGCTAGTTGGTCGCCAAGTAGAGCAGCGACACCCATCAAATACAAAAGTGTCAAGTAAACAAACGCCAATAACTTGTTTCGGAATGAAACTAATATATATCATTAAGCAAGAAAAACATAACTTTCGGGATTCAAACAGTTATTTCATTAAAATAAACAAAGTTGGTCGTAGTTAAGACATTTTTAAGCAAACACTTCTGTATATAGGTATTTGAGGCGTAATTATATAGATCTGTAAAAGCAAATTTCCAAATGTATCGAAGTATCTTAAGATACAATTGGGAAGTATCGTATCGGATACATTCATTCCGGAAGTATCTTGTATCTGTATTTCCGATACTTCTTGCCCGAGTATCGTGTTTCGTATCGCGAAACAATTTCAAAGTATCTTTGCCCAGCCCTGCACTCAGTGAAGATGGATGACCAGCTAAGCCCGTGCCCGACACAAAGTTGACACATATCATTCCGAGCCTGCCACTAAATCCTAAATGCCTGTCCACCTTTTGAATGTCGCGTGTTCTTGAGCAGCGTGTGTGCCTTTTTTGCCACATTCTCCGTGTAGAGACAATGGAGAATGGCTGGCACTTGGCGCGTCGCGCACGATACCTTGTTTGGTGTTTGAAGTCCGTGTTTTAGTCAACCAGCGGTGAGTTGTGGTGTTTGGCCAATTTTAGCGGCACATAACTGTGCTAGGAGGTTTTGACAAGTGAATGAATCCCCTAGCAATGTTCAGCTTCGCTGTAAAACACTACATCGAAGTCAATTTTAACAGCAGAGCTCTTTAAGCTTTTCGTCGTACCGGGTAGCGCGAACAGAAATTGCCTTTTTCCTCCTCTTCTGCTTCGCTCCCTACAACTCGTGCGCCGTTTCGTCCGGCGTGGAGAGCAATAGCTCTGGTGCGCGAGTCTGTGACGTGAGTAAAAATCACGTAACATCACGTAACGCCTGCTCACGTCACCAAAAATCACGTAACCTTGCTAGCGCTAGCTCGTTTGTGTATTATTTAGTGCGCATTTTTGCTCATAGTGTCGATGTATTTGTTGTTCGTGCCTTTTTATTAGCAAAACTCCCTCATTGCTCATTTTGTACTAAAAAAAGAAAAAGAAGTGTTGCATTGACTCATGTTTTCAATGTTTGTAAATTACTACTATTCTTCTGCATTCTTTTCCCGACGCACTGTTCTTGTTATAAGCCTCCTCTGTTGTTTTCTTGCATTGCAAAACGTAATGTCATGTGTATATGTAACCCACTCCTGCCTACGACTTCGCATAGAGCTCGGCAGTATAATAAATCAATAAATAAGCAACTGGTCACGTCACTAAAAATCACGTAACATCACGTAGCATCTCGTCACGTGACTAAAATCACTAAACATCGTATAACAACAAGCCACGTGACAAAAAGTCATGTGCCACGACGTAAGAATTCATCATGTGACTGAGAATCGCGTAACATCTCATAACTATTCACGTGACCAAAAATCACATAACATCACGTAATAGCTAGACTCGTGACTAAAATCCCGTATCCCGAACGAACCACTCCCGTGACCGAAAGTCATGTAGCATCACGTAATAACTAGTCACGTGACTGAGAATCCCGTAACATCACATAGCTAGCTAGACAAGTGACTAAAATCACGTAACATTGCGCAACTACTAGTCACGTGAAAAAATTCACGTAACATCACGTAAGAACTAGTCACGGGACGGAGAATTACGTAACATCATGTAACATCTAGTTACGTGACTAAAATCACGTTAGAACACGCAACTAGTCAGGGGACTAAAATCAGGTAACATCTGGTCATATGACTGAAATCACGTAACATCAGCTAACAATAATCACGTGAACAAAAACTACATGACATCATGTAACAGCTAGTCACGTGACATGTTCTCGCTGAGAGCACCTAACACGTGCGTACTGTGGGGAACCGACCAAAACCGCAGAAGAATTGCCAAGCTTAGCCATGTCTAAAAGCACTAGCAGAAACCTAGAAAAAGCTAGGTCGAACACTAGCTCCGCCGCTAGTGTTCGACTTAGCTTCTTATGCGTGCTCATTCTGCTGTTGCTCGATTTTTTTTATCTTCTTATCTCTGTATTGTGTGTGTATACCTTTCCGCGCTTTACATCAAACTTCAGTTGCTATTGTCCTCTTTGTCTCTCTGAGTTGTGTTCTTTTTCTTTTTCACGCTTTCTTCCAATATGAATTCGCACCAACTCGCTTACTCTGTTAATTCCCTAGCTCCGCTGTATATTCTAGCCTTGCGCCACTAGTGCAAGCTGCGCGCAATATATATATATATATATATATATATATATATATATATATATATATATATATATATATATATATATATATATATATATATATATATATATATATATATATATATAGAGAGAGAGAGAGAGAGAGAGAGAGAAATTTTCATTTGTGAGCCTCCGGGCAAGAAAGCAAACAGCTGGTAGCTGCAACATGAAGTCCAATGCACCGTCTATCCTTCGTCTTCGTCTTTTTGCCCTTCGTTTTCCCCGCTCAGCAAGTCGATATTCCGTACGAGAACGTAATTATTACGGTGTAAGAGGCCAGTAAAACGTGAGGCCGCTAACCGCACGTGGCTGACATGCACGCACAGCGCAGAGCAACTTTGCCGAAAAACCAAACAGCAAGGACTACGAACGCCGGCACACTTTCTATGCAATTAGCGCTGTACACGACACACTTCGGACGAAAAATTATCGCTTTTGTTATAGCCGCATTATGTTACGCAAATCGTTTAGGCGCGACTAGCTCTCGAGCATGACAAGCATTTTCCCCAGCACAGCGACTAATTTACCACAATCTTTACCGCGAAAGATATGCTGCTTTCATCAGCGTACATAACAAAAAAAAAACGTCGTTATTATTGCTCACGATAGAATTAATACAAAATATAAAGAAAAATGGCCCCATTATGTTTCCTTCCTGCACCCGTGACGTAACACAGGGCCTTTGGGGTGAGGGCCCGTTGACGATAACACTGATGTCGATGCCACAAAAAGGTATACAGTACTGTCCCTTATGCATTCTTCTAAGAAGCCTCGAAGGTCGAAGCCATCTTTGTTTTTCTCCGTTCGAATGCACTGATCCCCCCCTCGGAAGCTTTCTTGCTGCGCCTCGCGTGCCTTTGCGCTGCCTTCGGGATTGGCCCACCATTGGCCGAGCGACGATGTCATTTTACGTGACATCGCAGTAACGTCATGAACCGTCAGAGATTTTGGCGATCTGTGACGTCATCGGCCCATCAACCATGATCACGTGACTCTTTTGACCACAACGTGTTGACGCCGACACCGCCGACGGTCACTTCTTGCGTTTCAAGGGGCATCAGGCTTTCGCCACCGATGAGAGCTGAGCAGCCCATGTCCTCTGGATCCCGTGAATCTTGGCCAGATGTGTGTGTCTAAGCTGCCAAGTGTGGTCTTAAGCCCATAAAGACAATGATAACTGTTGCGTTCTGACGTCCCGAAACCACGAGGTGATTATGAGGCATACCGTAGTGGTGGGCTCCAGAAATTTCGACCATGGTGTCCTCTAACGTGCACCTAAATCCAAGTGCACGGGCATGGTAGATTTGAAAAGCAGCCAGAATTCAGGCTAAAAGTAGCCAAATTAGCCATCCTATATAAGATCATAATTTCTTCCTCTATAGCTTCGTCTTCAAGCCACTGGTGAGTTGGAAAAAATGATTTATATATTTATTTATTTATTTATTTAATCATTCATTTAATTTATGTTCTGCAAGGCCCAGAGCATTACAGTGGAGAGGGGATAAAACATTAACAAAAAACTTAACAGGACATAACAGGAAACATATTAACAGTAAACAAGAACAATGAGCAGACTTGTGCAATGGTGGTTACTGCCTCGAGAAAGCCGTAATTATGAACACTTGATCGGTAATGAAAGTGGTTTCACTCGTTTTCGCTGCCCGCGGTAGAAAAGCTTCCGGTTTTGCAAAATGAAATACCTACCTCGTAGCGATAACGGAAGTCAAGGCACATTTTTTGCGGTGATAAGATAAATGCGGCGTGACGAACGCTAGGTGGCACATTCTATGAAATAAGTCCAAGCGGGAAATTTCGATGCGCGGTTACAGACGGGGCGGAAAGAAAACGCTGGGTTTTGTGGCTGTTATGCTAGCAGTGCGATTGTAGTCAGAAAGAATATTACACTCTTCCTGCTTGTATTACATAATGTATGAGCATGCAAATATTTATAACACGTGACGGGTTCTAATTGAACGTGGTTCAAAAGCTATATAGGCAGGCTGTCAGTGTTCCGGACGATCCGAACAACCTTACATTTTTTTTTTTTACTTTTAGTTCGATAAACCATATTTTGCACCAGGTGGTGCAACAACTATATCGGTTTGGTTATAAGTTAAGAGCGCCTGTATATAGTTATGCAGGATAGAGTTCTTGCCAGAGACAGAGTGATTTTAAAACATTCCAGAGAACAAGTCGGTGGGAACATTAAACGTTGAAGCAGTTTTTCCTTGAAGCCGCACACCGGAATTCTACCGGAATTAATTGCTAGATTTAACATAACAATAGACCCGCTTCATCTCGGTGCGGATATGTGCTTTTCGTCAAGTTGACACGAGAACACGCTCACTGTAACATCAGCTTTAGAAACGGACGTCATAATAGGTAGCAGTGCGCCGTGAGCAGTGCGCCAGCCAGGCTTTCCAAGGTGCGCGCAACTTCGTCGCTCCGTCTTTGGAGGCGGGCCGTGTATTGCGCGGCGGTGCCTCGATGCGCACCAGCCTGCCACTGGGGCGAGGAATGGCTGACGCGACAGACAAGGTTGACAGCGGGGGGCCTTTTGGCTTTCTTGTTCTCTTGCCTACAAATAACAAGAATATTGGCTTCTAAATGCGGCAGAACAAAAGTTCAACGTAGCCAAAAAGTAGCCATGGCGCCAAACTGAAACTTGTTCAGCCAGGCGGGAAGTAGCCAATTTGGCGCGAAGTAGCCTCACACGGCCACCACACCACACAGGCCTCTAGCATTTCGCCTCCATCGAAATGTGGATTCAGTTTCGCGACATTCGGGCCAGCAGTCGAGCACCGTAACCCCTAGACCAGGGGGTCTGAAACACGCGGCTCGCATGGCAGCATGCGGCCCGCAAACCTTCATCCCACATTTTTTTTTTAATGCGAAGCATTTATTTGCGTACTGTAAGCACTTTTGCGTGTCTATCCACGTATCTGTCTATCTATCTATCTAGCCGCGTATACGTCTGGGTGCTCTCGTGATCGCCTCCTTAACTTTGGGTAGACCAAAATTTGTATGGGAGGGTAACACGTATTGACGAATATGTCTGGCTGGTCATGACATGAATAACGTGAAAATCTTGTCGCGTACGCCGTCAAACCCTTTCCTGCAGACGCGTGTGGCACATATCTGTATACCTTGGGCCGCGGTATGCGGGTATGTGCCACAGGTGTTTGACAATTTATAGCTACTCAGGAACGGCGAGGACAGACAATAGTAATTGAAATGCGAGAGCTTTTAGAAAAACTGACGTCGGCAGCGTTGATCCCGACGAATGCAAATATCAGGGTCTCAGCAGGAATCGAACCCAAGCAATCTGAGTGGCAATCAAGTATTCTACCACAGAGCCACGCCAGGTCTCGGAACTGCTTTGGAAAAAGACCCTATGCAGGCGTAATGTTGATTAAACGTCAATTGTGGTTGCAGTGCTGCTATCTAATTTTCTAAACATTACATACGTGCTCCTATGAGGCAGGTGTCATGTCGGGTTAACGTCAATTATATACTTAGCACCATCCACTGTAGTTGGTCCACGAAGCACTATCCAGGGCTACCATCCTCGCAAGCACAAGTGCTACATATCAGCTCACCGCTTCTGGTGTTGGTAATACCCATGTTACTGTTGGCATGGTTACGCAACTGTAAACAACTGGTTATATGAAACATATGCGGCTGTTCAGCATATGTCTGTGCGTACAACATCTGTACATATCCTTAGCGTCATTTCGTCACATTTCGCTCAATAAAAAAATTACGACCCAGTCACCTTGCCTCCGCATGCTTCGCATGACATCGATTCCCATCTACTTGGGATCTGGCAATTTTTTTATTTAATAAGTATGTTCGTGAGTTAGACAGACATTGCTGGTCTTAAGCATTGTTTTCGCGAAGCAGCGCATATGGTCACCTTGTGTTGAAAGATATAACTATGAAATAAAAGCTGCATTTCAGAATCGGCGTCCAGATTTTATTCATTTTGGCGATCGGTTTAAACATGGCGCCAAATCTGCTTCAGAAATGACCGCGGGAAAAGTTTTCTTTCAAGTGGTAACTTTTGCTGACAATATGTAGGGTGTGTTCAGATAAGAACGTCGGTGCATGTCCGCCGACCCCCTTTAATTTCGCCGAAAAAAATATATTTTGTTTTCCGAGTCCCCATGACCACAAAACCACTTTTGGTTTCGCGAGAAAAAATTTCACCTTCTTTAAAAAAATTCACAAGTGTCCACTGAGCCGCCACCGCCTCTTTCGGATTTCGCGAAAATGGGATTTCGATGAGACGCTACAAAAATACTATTGTAGTTGTAGGTCCGAAAAATTTTCTCCACATACTACGGATAGTTTGTGTTGAGAAAAATTTATTACTTTGCAGTTTTGATGTGGTTCTGTTAAGAAAAAAAATCGCGAAATCGACACAAAGCTCAATAATGCTCATATTTAAGATTTTTTTTCCTCCGCAAGTATAAACGCCAGACTTCCCAAAGTTTTTAAAACATTTCCATATGTTTGGTGAACAAGTGTGCTGAACGAAATACCTGAGAGTGGCTTCAAACGTTAACCAGAAATGTTCAACTGAGGACATGTCTCTCAAAATGCAAAATTTTGAAGATCATTTAAAAAAAAGCACCATCTTCGATTTTCTTTAAACTCTCCAGAATTAAAGCCAAGCACGTGTCCTAACTTAATCTGTAAAAACATGTTGCATTATTTTTGTGAGGTCGGAACTACGAAGCACGAAAAGTGGCCAAATTGACATATAGTGAGTAACCACAACATTGAGCGAGCATGGAGCAATAGTTGCCATTATCGTTATTTTTTGGTCGCGAATGTCTTCTGCGGATTGACGGATTGTCAGGAATAAAACAGTAACAGTTGGTTTTGAAGAGGAAATTATTACTACATTTTTTTACGCAAATCACAAAAACTTCTACACGGGTCCCAGCCACTGAGCATGCCGCGATAATGAGTCGCACTCTTCGCAGGAATCGCTTTCAAAATTTTTTCGCGCATGTGAGCCTGCGTACGCCTCATAAAGGAGGTGGCTGGAGAGGATCCACCGCTGGATATTTATCGCTTCCCATGGCACATCGGTAATGTGATAACGCAGACGGTGCGTGTCGGCACAAGCGGCGCATCTGCAGCACGACTGCGCTCACCCGGTCCCTAAAAAAATGACATAAACAAGAAACAGCTCAACTCGCTTAAGAAAGGTCGAAGTAATAAGAGAACGTCGGCTTTCACTTCCGTTCGTCGTCGACAACCCGGCAGTCCTCTGCTGGTGAACGAACGTGTGTACGCGTGCGCGTATTACACTCCCATGATATTGATGGCCACGTTGTGGAGCTCAGAGCGAGCGTTTTGCGCTGACTACCGAAAGATGCATACGAAGAAGATTGCCTACAAACGGAACTTTTGATGTGTGAAAGATTTGAATGTCGCCTTACTAAGGAAGCGCATGCCAGAAAAAGCCTCAGCCATCAGAGAAACCGACATTTTGTGCCAGAGCTGTTTCAACCGCTTGAAACAGGTCGCCGTAGAGTCTCCAGATGCAACTCAGTCTGACGCAAATTTTGTTCCCGAACAAACTTCTGTCGAAGGGCTAAACGTACTCGTTAAGACAACCGACGTGACAACCCTGAAAATTCCGGCGGAAGTGAAAGCACAATGCCGAGTATCTTACGCCAGGCGTAAGAAAGCGGAGATCGAGGGCGCTATCTCCAGGACAATTTCTGCTGTCCTTACAATAGCATACGCCACCACAGAGGAACCTGGTCCTTCAGGGGAAACCTGCAACACGTGTCGCGAGTGGCTGCGCAACCTAAAGCACACATTCGATACCTGCGAATCATACTATGAACGCTCCGCCTCCTGACATTGCTCCCTGTGAACCTTTCTCATCAAGAAATTCAAGAAATGATTCCGTCCGCAACTCGGCACCTCATTCGGAAATCCAGAAAATACAGACATCCGGGTGTGGTAAAATCCGAACCTCTACACCAGATCGAAGCTGAAGCCAGAAAACATACAGGCAGCAGTGAAATACTATACTGACGATGAGCTCAACTCCACCCAACAAAGCCCAAACAAGAAAGATTTCATTGCAATTACTTCTAAAGGACAAAAAGAGTACGTTTCAAAACGGCTGATGACCAGGTCCATTCGGGAAACATTTCGTCTACAGCGGTTCACCCTGACACAGGGATCGAGCTCACAAAGTTCTCCTCCTTGAGGCCGAAATGGGTTGTGTGCACAAGGTTGCTTCATTAGGAGCAAGATACGCACAAGTGCTTCAGTGACGTTTGTGGCTGTCTAACTTGTCTGACTGTGACTTGTGACTATGACTCCCTGTGTATACAATAGGGGTAAATAAACAGTTCCTTCCGAGAGCTCGACTTGACTACATTTCTGGAAATTTTACGGTTAGTCCTTACGCCAGGACCAAAACTGCGACTCGTGCACGCACGCAAATGAACAAATTTGCATTTTAAGGCGACTCTTTGGTTTTATCTGTCAAGCTGTTGTCCCTCGAGCACAACAGATGACATTCAGGGCCTAAAAATAACGATAATGGCAACTATTGCTCCATGCTCGCTCAATGTTGTGGTTACTCACTATACGTCAATTTGGCCACTTTTCGTGCTTCGTAGTTCCGACCTCACAAAAATAATGCAACATGTTTTTACAGAATAAGTTAGGACACGTGCTTGGCTTTAATTCTGGAGAGTTTAAAGAAAATCGAAGATGGCGTTTTTTTTTAAATGATCTTCAAAATTTTGCATTTTGAGAGACATGTCCTCAGTTGAACATTTCTGGTTAACGTTTGAAGCCACTCTCAGGTATTTCGTTCATCACACTTGTTCACCAAACATATGGAAATGTTTTTAACAACTTTGGGAAGTCTAGAGTTTATACTTGCGGAGGAAAAAAAATCTTAAATATGAGCATTATTGAGCTTTGTGTCGATTTCGCGATTTTTTTTCTTAACAGAACCACATCAAAACTGCAAAGTAATAAATTTTTCTCAACACAAACTATCCGTGGTATGTGGAGAAAATTTTTAGGACCTACAGCTACAATAGTGTTTTTGTAGCGTCTCATCGAAATCCCATTTTCGCGAAATCCGAAAGAGGCGGTGGCGGCTCAGTGGAGACTTGTGAATTTTTTGCAAGAAGGTGAAATTTTTTCTCGCGAAACCAAAAGTGGTTTTGTGGTCCTGGGGAGTCGGACAACAAAATATATTTTTTTTCGGCGAAATTAAAGGGGGTCGGCGGACATGCACCGACGTTCTTATCTGAACACAGCCTGTACAAACTAACCCCCCCCCCCCCCCTATTTTGCCTTCTTCCTTGTACCGGCATTTGCGGGTCTAAATTGCGTGACTGTGGCCCGCTGGCTGGGGTGAGTTTGAGACCCCTGCACTAGACCATAGCGGCAGCTCTAAGTCAATAAAGACGTTTTTTTTCTCGGAAATTTCTAGAAATGAATTGTTTTCGGGTAAACAGTGTCGTTTTATCAAATATTTTCTTTTTCTGAAACCATGTTTGACTGGCCTCATAACATCAAATTATCGCTCAATGGAACTGGAAAGGCGAGTTAAATTAACTTTTGTACCTCTTCAAAAAAATCTGGAAGCAGAGATAGCCTACAGAGTTAGCAAAAATCTTCTTTAAAACTGGAATTACCATGTAGGCGCTGGTGTTTGAACAAGTGGGGCTGTCGTAACACGTACTAAGGTCGAAAACATGAGTCAGCATGCAGAGGTGCAATCACGTTGGTCACATACTTAATCGGCAAAATCTACAAGTCAGCTGTATCAGCGGAACTGCTGTTTCTATGGTCTAGAAATCTCGTGACAACTTTCAAGTTATCAAGATGAGAAATAAAAACGCTGTTCTGGCTACTCGATAAAAGAAATTTTAAATACATCATCCGCACATACACCAGAACAATCATTGTCACGTTCAATTATCGATAAAAAGGCACTCCGTCATACTTATCAACTGGAAATCGCAGTCTTATCAACAGGTATTAAAATATTAAAATCTATTAGTGTAGCGAACTGAATATTAGATTATTTGGCACATGTTCCTTGAAATTTCTGTCGCATGCCAGTTCATTTAACTTCGCAAGAGACACGTTCAATTTCGCCATACGAAGGCTAACACCAGTAATGTTGTACCTCTGGGGTCCAAATCATCCCATAGCTGCCATAACGTCAGCACCACGCCTTGCCCCGTATCACAGTGGTACGTGAGGCATGCGTTCGAGTACTTTGACCCAGTCAAGGGGTGTGCTCTGTCACCACCGTCATACATCTCGGCGCTGGAATCGTGGCTACGCGCACACATAGCGCGTCAATGGCGCCGCGACCTCGTTCGTCTCGCGCACCGTCTATTTCGAGGCCGAGCTCGAACGTCCATGTTTTTTCTCCAAACAGATCCCAGTCGTGTTTTCGTTTGCTATACAACAAACGGCGCTCGTGGGTTTTTTTTTCTTTTTTTTTTTGTGGAGGGTCGTAACGCCTGCAGTCACGCACGCGGCCGAGTTTTCTCGTACTTTTGTGTGTTTGCCCACCTCCGGCAGTTTTGGCGTCGGCCTCACCAAGCCCGCTTTCTTCAAACAAACGTCGTTCCCGCAAGTATACGTCCAGGCTTGCCCTCCACACGGCACAGAGGCTGTTCCGTGCAAACCCTCGTACCTGGCCAGTCGGCTAATTATAGAATCACGGCGAATTTCCAACGGCGTGCTAAGATCGTCTGACCTGCTGAAACAGCTGCCGGTGTTCAGCGGCTGAGCGCGTAGCCGTGGGTTCGAGTGCAAACCGCTCCATTTCTGACAGTTGACTGTGTAGACCTTCTGAAGAATAGAACTGTTAATTGTGTCGAGGAACTTCACCGGAAGCACGACAGGGGTTGCCGTCTATTTCTTTCTTAATAATTAATAAATGTTTCACCCACCACGCTGGTCTAGTGGCTATGGTGCTCGACTGCTGACCCGACGGTCGCTGGATCGAATCCTGGCCGTGGCGGCCGCATTTTCGATGGAGGCGGAAAATGCTTGAGGCCCGTGTACTCTGATTTAGGCGCACGTTAAAGAAACCCAGGTGGTCTGAAATTTCCGGAGTCCACCAGTACGGCGTCCCTCATAATCATACCGTGGTTTTCGGACGTTAATCCCCAACAATCATTATCATTACTCTCTCTTTCTCCTTGCTATGCTCCAAACACTCCGGAATCGTTTAGATATGAATCAATCACTTGCCATGGGTGGCATAACAATGGCACAGCGCAATATTTAACAAGAAGGCAATCTGTGTATCCTGCCGTTCGCTCTCGTACTCACTGTAAATCAAAAGCGTTTTACCCGCCTTGCCGCCGTATGACACAGCCTGATATGAGCCAATTTTAGCAAAATAGCAGATCTGGCAACTTCTCAACTAATATCATGTTCCCCAAATGAACAGCATTTCCACTGAACACAATGTACGGTACGTATTTATAGAAAGAAAGTTTTAGCGCTGACCAGTTTACCTGAGAATATTAGCAAATGTCATTTCTTAAGCATTCTTCTTCGGAACGCCCAATCGCGTCAGATCGCGCAATATTGTCGCAACGTGGAAAGGACAAGACACAGGACTTCGTTGCGACGACTCACACTCAAGAGCGCAAGAGCAGACGCCCCAACGTCGTCTTTCTCAGAGAGCCAAAAGCTGCTGCTCGTGCTGCTCGCTTCGTTCTCCTCTGTCGTCCTGCCGGCTATTAATCGTGACATAGCCTCCCTTCCAAGAAAGGGGTTTGTAGTCACTGGCAGCCCACGAGTTCATTCGGACAAGTAGGGCTTCATCCGAACCACGTGCACAACTTCTGGCGCCTTGAGCAATGTGGACTGTCGGGAACAACCTCATAGTTAACATCAGTTAACACATGGTTCCCGCTAAAGGGAACCATGTGTGGATGCGAAGAAGCGTGGAGATGGTTAGCTTGAACGGGAGAAACGCGGCCGCTCCCGTTTCGCGACAGCGGCCCGAGCGCTCATCGTGGCGCTGCACAGGAGAGAGATTGAGGCGCGCCCGCTCCGTCATTTTCATACCGCGGAACTACCGTGGCGCCCCAAGCGGAGTATGCAGCTGTCGCACCACCTGTCGTGCGCGCCGCTCCGTAGAGTATAGGATTCCTAGAGGAGAGAAAGGGGGGGAGCGGAGGAGAGCGAGGGGGGAGGGAACGCGCATGCGCTGTGGTGGTGTGGGACGCGGGCGGAAAAAGCCCCCGCAGGCCCCCGCAAGTACATGCAAGCAAGATCAAGGAATGGAGTCAACGTGGGCGACAGACACCACCGGTAGTGCGTGTTATTCTTTTCTTGCACCCACAACTGCCTAGCCATTGCTAAGCAGCCACTCTGTGCTCTCTGCCATGACTCTGGTGATTGTGGTGGTGGTTGACGGCCTTATTGTACTACAGTGTTCTGGTTCGCATAGTGGGTGCTTCCCTACTTCCGAAAGTGACCGGACGCGGGAAGCGGGAGGGAGGGACGGACAAAGCCCCAAGCATAAGATGCTTCGCATCTAAATTCTAGCAGTTGTTCCGTGTATGAATACAACCGATAAGCGAAGCTCCTTAGAAATGGGACACAAACGACTATGCGTCTGATCTCGTTGCTGGCTTTCATGAAGGTGGTAGGGTGCGGAGCGGGTGGAGAGAACGTCTGCTGCGCTCGGTGGCGGGAACGACTGAGCGAGTGAGTGTGCGGCGTGCGCAGCGCAGGGAGAGGGAGACAGGTGGGAGAGGGCAGAGACGAAGAAAGAGGGAGAGGGGGGACTAATGTGCCTCCGTTTCGCATGCGTTAATATTCACGCGCTTTGCGCATTGTGCAGACGCCATCCACGCTCCAGCGCTCATAAAGCTCATTTATCCTCCCGCGTGAGGGGGAGACGCCACAGCTGGCACCGTGCCAGGGAGCTTCGACGGCGGCGACGGCGCCGGCGGGGTGCCGGCCTAAGGAGCTTCGCTCCTAAAAAACCAGTCTGTTTCACTTGCCGTGCCCCGCTACAGAGCCTTGGTTTCGGCGTAGCGAGTGAGGTAGTCTGGCTACAATTATCCACCTACGACCTGCAGCCGAAGTTGGAAATGGTCCTGCGAGATCCATTCCGACTTGAGCGTATGGAGTTTCCTGTACATCAGTCGGATGGAGGAGCACTGCTGGTTTGACGGCTGGCACTTTTCTACGCTGGCATTCAAGGCAAGTCCGAACGTACTGTTGAACGGTTGCCGTCAGCCTTGGCCAGTAGTACTTCTGTCTCACTCGGCATAGCGTTCATGTGCAAACCAAATGACCGGATGTTGCTTCATCATGGCACGCCTGTAGTACTTCTCTCCTGAGCGATGTTGGAACGACCAGTAAGTAGGTATTTCCGTTTGGCGAAAAGTTCACCTGATATAGGACGTTGTTGCGCAAGCAAAACGATGCTAGTTCTCTTGCGAAGAGCTTCGGCACAGCGGATGTACAGTCGCCCAAATCTTTAGCTATTTTTCGCGAGCGGCGATCTTTTCTGTGTATCTTCGCCGTATGACTGAATTAAGTTACAAAAATGGTGAGGGTAAGTGCATGCCCACATACCACATGCCCACGAAACAATTTTTCGGCACTTCGTTCCATCACGGGGCGCTGACACACAGAAAAGTCGCCGCTGCGCGGGATAGTTAAAGATTTGACCGACTGTACGTCCCTCCAAGAAACCAATAATGGCTTGTAACACCGGGTCGCCGCGTTGCTGCTTTGCGATTGTAGACGTGTTGACAACACCGACAAAGGCCGCGTCGTCGTCATCTTCGGCATTTGCGTGTTCAAATGGGACGCAAGAAAGGCAATCGTCATCCATATGTCGCTTCCCCGATTTGTAGACTAAAGCCATGTCGAATTCTTGAAGCTTAAGGCTCCTGCGCGCCTATCGTCCTGACGGGCCTTTTAAGTTCGTCAACCAACTGAGAGAGTGATGGTCGCTGGCAACTTTAAACGGGCGGCCGTACAAATATGGGTGAAACTTTATAACAGCCCACACCACCGCAAGGCTCTCTTCTTCAATGGTGGAGTAATCCTCTTCCGTACAGGAGAGGGTTCTACTCGCATAAGCACAATTACTCGTTCGGCGCCGTCTTGCCACTGCACGAGTACAGCTCCTAAACCGACATTGCTGGCGTCGGTGTGAACCGCTGTCAGAGCGTCATTGTCAAAGTGTCCGAGGACTGGTGCCCCTTGAAGACGTTGCCGCAGCTCGTTGAACGCTTCTTGCTGCTCTTCACCCTAGACGAACGTGAAGTCTTCTCTGGTGAGACGTGTCAACGGCGAGGCAATGCGTGAAAAGTTCTCAATGAAGCGTCGGTAATAGGCGCTGAGTCCCAAAAATCGTCTGACAGATGGTGCGGGAAAACTTGCAACGGCAGCTATTTTGTCTGGGTCAGGCCGCACACCTTCACTGCTGACAAGATGCCCCCCGAAAAAGAAGCTCTTCGATGCCAAAGTAACATTTTTCTGGTTTAAGCATTAGTCCAGCAGATCGTATCGCTTGAAATACCGTGTGCAGTCGCTTCAAGTGCTCGTCAATTGTCGCAGAAAAAAACTTCCCCATCTCCCGCGAAAGGGAACCATGTGTGGATGCGAAGCAGCGGGGAGGTGGTTAGCTTGAGCGGGAGAAACGTCGCCGCTCTCGTTTCGCGGCCCGGGCGCTCATCGCGGCGCTGCACAGGAGAGAGAATGAGGCGCGCTCCGTCATTTTTATACCGCGGAACTACCGTGGTGTCCCCCAGCGAGGTATGCAGCTGTCGCACCACCTGTCGCGCGCCGCTCCGTAGAGGATTCCTAGAGGAGAGAACGGGGGGGGAACCGTAGGAGAGGAGAGAGAGGGGACGCGCATCCGCTGTCGGGGTGTGGGACGCGTGGGCCGCTCCGTAGAGTAGAGGATTCCTAGAGGAAAGCGGGTGAGCTTAGGAGAGGAGAGAGAGGGGGGAGGGGACGCGCATGCGCTGTCGGGGTGTGGGACGCCGGACGCGGGCGCCGCTCCGTAGAGTAGATTATTCCTAGAGGAGAGGAAGGGGGTGAGCGTAGGAGAGGAGACGCGCATGCGCTGTGGTGGTGTGGGACGCGGGAAGGAGGGATAGACTAAGCCCCCCCCCCTCCCCCCCAAACACATGCAAGCAAGATCCAGGAATGGAGTCAACCTGGGCGACACACACCACCTGCCTAGCCATTGCTAAGCAGCCTCTCTGTGCTCTCGGCCATGACTCTGGTGTTTGTAATGGTGGTTGACGGCCTTATATTGAACTACAGTGTTCTGGTTCGCATAGTGGGTGCTTCCCTACTTCATGAAAGTGGCCGGACGCGGGACGCGGGAGGGACGGACAGAGCCCCGAGCATAAGATGCTTCGCATCTAAAATGCCCCCCACCTCCCCGAAGGGAATCGTGAGGAAATGCGAATGCATTTCTTGCGCCGACACCGACTTCTGCCATCGCCTTGAGAGGCGCCCAGCCAGCGAACGGTCGAGAGTGAGGCGCGAGCGTACGGGAGAGTGGGGCGCAGGGAGGAGAGAGAGCGAACGGCGAGAGAAGGAGCGGCGAAGCACTGCACCTACCCTCTCCTACACTCTCTCGCACCACATGCTCCGGTTGCTAGGGGCGAGGATGAGCGCGCGCGCCCGCAGCTGTTGCTATGGGAGAGGGAGTGAGAGCGGAGAGATAACACCTGCCGGCGCGCGGCCGCCGCCGCGGACAACGCCGACGCCGGATGCCTGACATAGCCCGACTAAGAAATGCATTCGCATTTAATAAAATGACATCGACCAAATATACCAGGCACGTTTGCCACATGAGGCCTGATAGGACGGTGTCCATGAGCCGCTGAAACGTTGCCGGTGCTGGGCACAAGCCGAAAGGGAGAACTTTAAGTTCATAAAGACAATCGGGTGTCACGAATGCTGTTTTTTCTCGGTTTCTTTCGCCGACTTCTATTTGCCAATACCCGCTCCTTAAATCAATCGACGAGAAATAACGCGCATGCCGTATTCGATCGAGGGAATCGTCTATACGAGGTAGCGCGTAAACGTCTTTTTTTTTTTGTAACATGATTGAGCCTGCGGTAATCCAACGCAAAAACGTAAGGTGCTGTCTTTCTTTTTCACTAATACTACCGGCGATGCCCAAGGACTCTTCGACGGCTGAATAACGTCATCCTGAAGCATCTTTCGCACTTGACTTTCTATGGCTTCATGTTCCCGTGGGGCTACTCGGTACTGGTTTTGCCGTATGGGTCTGGCTGTTTCATTCGTAACGACGCGATGTTTCGTCAACGGCGTTTCGCGAACTCTGGACGTCGAAGAAGAACAGTCCCGAAAGTTATTAATAAGTTCCCAAGAGGCCTTGCTTCTGCGTGGGCAGCAAACTTGGGCCAACATCGACGGATAGAGGTAAGGGCGTCAGGCCGGTGGCATCGTCTTGCTCCACAGTCAAGCAGCCTGCATGCGACCTCAGTGAGCTCCTCCACGTACGCCACTGCCGTACCTCTTGCAAGATGTCATCGCTCAGCGCTGAAGTTGATTACCAGAACGTGCTTGTGTCCGCAATTTATGCTTACGACGCCTCTTGCGACGGATAGGCCATGGCTGAATAGCAATGTTTGAATTTGTTCGGTGATGTTGTCGGAGTTGCCTGGTTGATCGCATGTTACAGCCACAAGATCGCTTGACCGCGGTGGGATGGTCACGTCATCTTCGAAGAAGCGCAGATGTTTACATCGCTGATTTCTACAGTGCATATCCGAAATTTGATCTGGGGCCATCTAAAATGTAACCGACCTGTCTGGAATGTCTATAACGGCGCTGTATTCACACAGAAAATCGATTCCCAAGATCAGGTCTTTGCAGCACTCCGACAAAATGACGAACGTAGCAACGAAAGCCGAATTACCGATATTAATTCTGGCAGTACACTAGTCGGCGTCATCAGTTGACCACCCGCGGTTCTTATGTTAGGCCCCGTCCATGAAGTTGTAACTTTTTTTTAAGGCAGTCGGCAAGCTGTCGGCTCTGTTGTGCCTCGCACAAATACCACCTTGTCATCGTCCTTCGAAAGGCTACGGATACCGAGAATCATGGAATCTTTGCCTTGCCCGACACATGTTGTCGTTCGCCCGCCCGTCTCAGCAACCGAGAGCAACATTCCAGAGCAGGATGCAAGGGACAAACAATAGCGCTCCGCACACCGGCGGTGTCGTTTCGCTGACGCCGTGCAGATGTCAGCTGTCTGACCTCTCATGTACACGGGCGTCGTCGACGAGATGCCATTTCTCCAATAAGGGTGATCCTGGTGCATCTTCAACCAACCGACATCAACTGGCCATTGACCTTTGGAGGCACGGGCGTGGTCATCATTATGCTCCTTCCAGTCCTGCAGGATTGGAGGACTCCTGGTCACCGCGTGGAGAGGAGAATGTGGGGGTGGACCGCAACCTTCCGATTTAAGCCGGCGCACCGAAGAGCGCCGGAGCTGTTCATGCCTGGTCATTTCGATCGCACCATGTAAATATTGTACATAAAGTATTTTCTCCATTCAACTCGCCGTGATGATTGCTCCGGGCACGTCACCCACTCGTGGTCCCACCGGCTACGGGAGTCGCGAACTCCAATTTCGCAACAGCTCATAATAGAGAAATCCGCGCCAGTATCTACTGGCGCTGTCCCAGGGCGTCCGTCTATGCAAACTTCTTGGTCGGCGCTTACGATTTTCTTTGGGGACGGCGACGTCGCCTCGTCGGTCGTATCGTCGCATCGTACTGTTGGAGGTATAGCATCTCGACGGGCGGCCACCTTCCCCCCCCCAAAGGTCGCTGCTGTTAGTTTCCCCGACGAGGGCTGGGTGATCTGCCCCGGGCAGCATCGGCGTAACTATACGACTGTGTGGCGAGGAGCTCGGCGCAGGGTGATGGAGAGCGGGACCGACGATACGGAGCAAATGGCTGTGCTTGCGGGTGGGCGCTGTCGCGTCGGTTGTCAATATGAGCGCGTGGAGAGCTCGGCGCAAAAGTCGGATATCTTTGTTCACGATACTGGCAGATGCGGTAAACATGGCCGGCTTCTCCGCAATGGAAAGAAAGTGGACGGCGGTCGACGGTGCGCCACAAGTCCGTCTCACGAGCGAATGGTCGACTGGTGGTCATCCTTGGCGACCAAGTTGCAGGGGCCGGCGGAGGGTAGAACGGCGATGTTTTCCGTATGTGCACTAAACTGTGGTAATATGATACGTCGAGTAACATGATACGTCGATGAACATGCACATACACATGAACATGCACATAGCAAGTTAGTTGTATGCTCATTCGAACAGAAACCAAGTTCACTTACTCGATTGGTGCTACCGTTCCAGAAGCGGTGCACGACGTTCGAGCTAGTGGTTCAGAGTTTGCCGTTGAACGAAAGCGATCTGCCCCTGAGCTTCTAAGCTTGGCTCGGCAAGTGTCCCGAGTCGTTCCTGAGGCTGTAGTGAAACGTGTTTCCGAATGTGTGGACGTGTTTTGTCGCAATACGGCTAGCATGAGACTGCCCCTGGAAAAGACCGTGACCTATCTCAAGGGAAATGATCCTTCCCTACTTCCTGCGGACAAGAAAAGAGGCATTGCGATTCTATCCAAAGGCGAGCACTGGGACAAGGCCCTTGAAGCCATCGGTTCGTCTTTTGAGGAATGCAGCAACGTGTGTGCAAGGCAAAGAACGGAGCCAAGAGACTGTGTGAACGCCTAAACCATGACAAATTAAGTTACGTAATGCAATAGACAGCAACAAGTACATGTGCTTAGAAATGCTTTTCTCGGTCGAAAAGCTCGACATTCCTTTTCATGCCACTGTTTCAGAAACAGGGACCTGGCAGAAGTATGTTGCCTCATTTTTACAAAATCAACTAAAACTACTAAGAGTGACGTCCTTTTTAGGCAAAGAATGTAGAACCAGTGGTCAAGTTTTTGAAAGGTGACTCTGATAAGCCCTTAGTAGGTTTTCCGATTCACATAAAAGATATGTATTATGTAATCACTCATGACAACTTGATCAAATGCATCCAGGACTGCGTTGGCCGGCATTAAGCTGTAAAATTCCAAAACGCGGGTATTAATAAGAACGAACCAGACAATAGTTCTCATTAATATTGTGTCTAACAAACAAAATGATCCCTTAAATTTCCACTTCTTTCCTTCATAACGCGAGTAGTATCTCAATTGTCGGCTTCACAGAACTACTTTTCACTCAACTGAAATCAACCTACGCGGAATGGAATGGTCCGCTTTTTATTTTAAAAAATATGCCATTTGCATAGATTCGTCCATTACACCGATCTACAGTGACATTTTTGTGGCCGTGCACGACAGAGCGTTAAACAGGTCCTTTAAAGGCAGCATTGTGAAGTAAGTTTTTAGATTTGTTGACGATTACCTTGTATTCCTAGAGTTCCACTTGGAAGCCGTCCCGTCCGAGGCTTCAAATGTTCTTTCTCAGCTCTGAAGCATTTTAAACCCTTTGATTGTCACCCACGAACAGCCAGCCAACTAATGGTTTCATACGATTTTTTTTTAGAATTGGGAGTATAATTTAACTGCAATCATGTGTACTGGGACTTAGACCCTCGGGCCAACAAGCCTGTTCTTCCATTTGATTCAGCCCACTCGAAGTTGGTTAAGCGCAGCATCACCCATTCGTGCTTCCCCAAAGAGAGAGAGAGAAAGATAAAGGAAAGACAGGGAGGTTAACCAGAGGAGGACTCCGGTCTGCTTCCCTGTACTTGGGAAGGGGAAAAGGGGGGGGTTATGCAGTTCCAAAAATAGTGCGAGCACAAGCTAGAAGATAACTTTTTGAACCTGAAGTGTCGTATGATACAGGCTTCATACACGATAACTCACTTAAGACAATATTAAGGACAAAAGAGAGACGCGCATGAAAGACAAAGATAAGATTGCGGTCATTTTCTACGTGCACGGCATCGCGCACAACGTAAGAAAGATATGCAGTTCAAATGGAATACACGTCCTCTTTTCAGCTCCTGCATGATCGATTGTCGTGCCTTTGCAAACGCGTAAATCAGACGGGCCGCAGGCATGACGGCTGCACCACAAACTATCGCGGTCACTTCGTGGCTTGTGCTGAAGGCGTCGTTTATTCCGTTCCCTTGTCTTGTGGCAAAACATATGTGGGCCTAACTGGCAAATATCTTATAAGGCCCCTAAACCACACCGAGTTCAAAGGCGAGACAGTAGTTTGCCTTCTCGCCTTCACTGCCCTTGAAGATAGCGCTTGTGTACAAGCGCTATCTTCTCCTCGTCACTTATTTCGTCAACACGTGGGATGTCATTGGGGAATAGTGCAAATAAGACACAGAGGCACATGCACTGTGGAATTGCGCTATTCCACAATGCATTCGTTCCAACTAGCTCGAATTTCCTTACTATTACGCGGAATGTCAGCACTAAGCGTTGGGCCAGTAAGGATTTCGTGCTTTTCGACTGCACGCCGCTGTCTCCGCTTGCGCAGTCGCAAACGCAGAAAACGATGTGAAATCAGTTTATCGTGCACGATAGTCAAGCGAGACAAGGCATAATGGGCATGGGCAAAGCAGGGTAGGTATCTCTCGTATGCCGACAGATATCTCTCGTATGCCGACAGATATCTCTCGTATGCCGACAGATATCTCTCGTATGGCGACCAATCGAGAGCCTATTTCATCCTGACGTTACGTGAACAAACTGCTGGCGTCGCGAATGTTGCCGCAAAGACGGGAAACACCGAGAGAGAATAACGCGCTCGTTCTTCGTATTTTCGAAGATTGTTTAAGGGCCCTTTACTGAAAGATTTTTAGCGCATAAGTACGATGTCACAGCACGCATTTCAGGTCATCTTCGCATCCACTGCCGATATTGTGAATGCTCGTCTCAATTCAGTAGCACGAGCGTGCTGAGCAGGTCTAGTGACAAAGGGAACACGAGAAATCATAGAAGCCCAGAAAATCGTCAACCTAAAATACGGCTGCGTCAGAACCCCTTCCGTAGCCCTTTTAAATGAAGAGTTACCTTTCCTATCGGGGGCTGGATAATCAGGGCTCCCTCTCGTTGACTGCTTCGAAAGTGTATCTGTCAGGCCTTGCTCATTTTGTTGTGCTTTTTTGTCATTGTTGACACGAGCTGTGTATCTTACCGCGGCGTATGAACAATAAAAACTACAGTTGTTAGTCAGCGCCTGTGCCCTGTATTTCTTTCTGTCCGTCCTAGTAAAATGTGCGCTGTTTTTGTCTTGTGTCAATCTGCGAAGTTGGCATCTGCAAACAGTCAACGCTTGAAACACAGAAAATGCGACAGAATCACATGCTCAGGCGTTTATAACCTGACCACCACGTGGAACCAGCAAGAGCACCATTTACGAAACAACTTTGATGTAGCGCGAAATGGTGCATGTACACGAGAAGGCACACAAGAACAGTACACAGCGCTTTTATCTGACTTCTCGTGTCGGAGTGTCGTTTCGTGCTGCATCAAAGTTGTTCTGATGATTCACCAACGATACCACACTGCAACCCTTGTCGGCAACGTGCCGGAGGTGTGCTCGGCTTTACCACCCGGCCCCCCACACGAACGTCTTAACCGTGTGCAACGGGTACAAGGACTTGTCCTTCCCCTCTTGCGCTTTCCTAATCATATAGCGTTTCACTTGCGTTTATGGTTGCGTACCTCACGTGGTTCCATGAAAATATTTCCCTCTTCAATGCATGCTTCCAAATGCCTGTATGCCTCAGGCAGTTCCAGTTCGGAAAAATATCTACAGTCGCCAGCTAAGTTCCCGGCCACCTCACTCCAAGCTGCCACCCGGCGAGCGCAGACCTCGTTGAACAGCTGTATAATATGGGGGGGTCAAATTATTTTGTAGCTATGCAAACGACAAGAGCCACAAAACCATTTATCAGCTCGTGCCGGGCTGCTGTGGCCCTTTTGGGAAAGGCCGAGCTGCTGAAGCTCTCCAGCCTGCAGCATTCTGGGGTGCGAGTTTACGCTGGAGCAGCTGAAACTGGACAAAATTTATCGAAGTTGGCCTCCAGAAGAGCAATCCTCGACGAACGAGGTCATCGTCATGTGATTATTTGAAGCAACACTTTTGGCCTGTTGTTATTCACACCGCATGGCTGTACCGCCTTGCCGGCCATAGCTGTGGTTATTGCCAATAACGTTGCATATTCGATGTCTTTATATTCACCTCGCTAGATTAATTGGGTCATAGCTTCATATTAGTATTTCTAGAACTAAATGTGCCGCTGTAACTGCCCGAATAGCGTAGGAATTGTGAGAAGTCGATGAATTTGTCCGATCTTTGCGCTTGTGGTCTTGTTAACTGCGATATATTTCTTTTCAATGACAAAAATATCGAGGTAGTCTTTGGAGGCACCATACAAATAAATTCGGTGTAACGCACGAACATTAGCAAGTCTGTAACGGCATATTTTGCCGAAAACAACCAATTTGCTGAATCACAAAGCCCATTCGACGAAGTTTAGGCAGATGTGTAGACTATACCCATCATAATTTCTCCCTGGTTTAACGACTATGCTTGTAGTTTATCTCCATTACAGTTGCTCTTTACAGACACCAGCGCCATAGTTCGCTCCAACAATTATGTACAAAATTATGTCTCTATGGACTGAGAAGACTGTATTCAGTCATCTCAGTCCATGTACATAATTACCCAACCCTACAGGATTGGGGTACGACATGATTATGAGTGCACATCAGCAGAAGAGAGCGCTCTGTGTCCTCTCTTCTGACCCCTCCTGTCGGTTGCGCTGATGTGCACTCAATCTATGGACTGAACACGCGGCCTCTGAAATACCGCTGTTATGAACGTGCTGCGACCAAGAAGGTTTAAAAAAAATTGCTGGAGTGGGAATTATTGCGCAAAAGTGAAGCCATGCCCTCCAAAAGATGGCGGCTGCGGTCGCCATCTTACTAGAGGCAAGATAAACTGTCGGCGTTCGGCGAAGGAAACAAGGGCAAGTTTTATTGTATACATGTAACTTGTACATAAACAAACAAAACAAAGAAAACAAATAAAAACACCATATACATTTCACAAATGAGCACTAAAACACCAATATGGAGAGTTTTCCTCGCACGCCCAACGAGTTTACCATGGCAACTTTTTCAGGTCAGCTACTGACCTGAAACTGACTAGTTTTCCTTAGTAATTAAGCCTCAAATCCTTGGCAGATTTTATTGGAGATGAAGTCACCAATACTCGTCTCGATGTGTTATTTCGTCGTCTTTAATTTTATCATTATAACGTAGCATTTACACTAACCGATCAAAGCCACTTGATCTGTAAGTGGGCACCATAGCACGAGCGTGCTGCGCAGGTAGACTTGTCGTGCACTTTTCTTTCTTCACATTTACATTACATCTACTACTAAAAAATCGAAGGACACTTTGTAAATTCCAAAGTGTGTTCGGCGAACGCCTGTGCCCATTGAGACGGGGTCGGTCAGAATGGAACGCGATGCGCGCGTCTCCCTTTTTGCATGATTGGACACGCTGGGCACAGCGACGCTACAGAAGCAAAGCGCGAGCGCTGTAGAGTCCGACGCGACCGGCGTCCGTTGGCGCGCCCCGGCGGCCACCTGGCACCGTGCCAGGGCACGGACGGACGGACGTGAGCATGAGACTTTAAAGGCTTTCGCCTTAATAACATCCCCTATACTTTCCTTGGCATTAGTGTGCGTTCGTTCTCATCAATATTGTGTCTAACAAGAGAAAACAAACCCTTGAAATTTCCACTTCTTTCTTTGCACCCT
The DNA here is from genome assembly GCA_030522465.1 of Rhipicephalus appendiculatus. Taxonomy (NCBI): domain Eukaryota; kingdom Metazoa; phylum Arthropoda; class Arachnida; order Ixodida; family Ixodidae; genus Rhipicephalus; species Rhipicephalus appendiculatus. The sequence goes on from JALIZH010032976.1 coordinate 1,521,860, forward strand.
TAAGGCGGTTTCAAGCAAGCAAAACACCCATTTGACTAACCAAGATTTGCGGAAATGAGGGTGTAAGAGTGTTTTCTTTCCCCAAATAGCCTTTAAGAGGTAATGTTTTAATTAAAACACCCTTTAGGAGCTAAGCAGTGGAAACTTAAGGGCTCGTTTTTTCCTTGTTAAGACACAATATTAATGACAACTAACAGACAATGATGCCGATGATGCCTTTCCTTGACATCATTGACTGCTAGTTCTCATTAGGAGCTAAGAGTGTTATGCGTTGTCGAAACACCTGTGGCCCATGCGACAGTATGCCAGATTACAACTAGTACTCGCTGTTTAAAAAGTTTAATATTAGGCAAGTTTGGATTAAAAGATCTGTCCCATTTAGGGCTATCTACAAGGACACCATAAATTTACGCCTATTCTGTTTATGTTTAGTGTTTATTTACACGGAACAAGAAAAGTGTTTATTTACACGGAACAAGAACAAGGCTGTGTATTAGAGCTGTGCACGGGCTCCGGGTAGCCCGAAAGCCCTGAGCCCGGCCCGGCCCGCGGGCCGGGCTCGGGTATGCGGACGCCTTCCCAACTCGGGCCCGGGCCGGGCTCGGGCTCGGGCTACTCATCTCGGGCATCGGGTGGGCCGGGCCAGGTGCAAAGCCCGTATCAAACCAAAAAAATATAGACGTTGTGCCGGAATTGTTTTCTAGCACTTAGCGATGAGCACACAGATCACTTTTGTGATTATATATCCATACAATCATCCTACTGTCCTGCATCATAGATAATAAACTGCTGGAAGAACAAGGAGTCTAATTATTCTAAGCTTGTTATGCTTGCGAAAAAGATATTTGCGATTCCGGCTACCAGTGCGAGCAGCGAACGGAAGTTCAGTTCGACAGGATATGTGATGCACCGCACTTCACTGCATGAAGTCCGAATCACTGCGCAGCTTGTTATTTTTACAGAACTTGTAATCTGTGTATACACATTAACATATGTCGTTTGCATATGTTGTTGTCAGCTTGTTGTCAGCGTTGCCGCTTTGCCTTTCGCGGGCGACAAGCGCGTTCACGATCGTTTTCATCCATGGCAGAAAGAGAATGTGTGGTCTGGAACGCGCTTATTCTTCATCGTCATCAGTGTCATCGTCATGACGTATAGTGGGTACATTCCATGTGCTGTGCCGTGATGGCAGAAAGAGAATGTGGGGTCTGGAACGCGCTTATTCTTCATCGTCATCAGCTTCATCGTCATCGTCATGGCGTATAATGGTTACCTTGCCTGTGTTGTGCCGTGATGGCATGGCAGCGTCATCGTCATCGCACTAGCGTGGCTACGGCGGACAATGGGGGGACGGAGGGAACAGGCCTCGTTCATAAGATGCTTCGCATCTAAAATCGTGCTGATTAACTGCATTGTAAAAAGTGAATTGCTAAAATATTTCGGAGAGATTTTTTTTGGTCACGTGGGCGCCTTCCGAATTTTCAAGAATGTCGTCTGGGTGTTTTATGTAAGAAAACTTTTTCTATGAGTATCGTTTCTTGTTTCAATGCCAAATTTCGTTTACATATTGAGAAAATGTGTTAGTGTAAGATATGTTTGAAGCTCACTGCATTACTGCACTTTTTCTGTCATATACACCTCCAGGAGTTTCGCCAAAATGTTCTATGTCTCCATTTATCCCTTTGCATTATTGCGCTTTGTATGAATATTTGAGTGATGAATACGTACTCTACGTAAGATATATTTCGCGGTAAGGATGTTTCAGACCCCTCAAGTTTCTAAGCTTTGCGAGAAAAATTAACGAATTTAGAAAAATGGACGTTTTGGTCCACATTGAGACGCACTTTGCACCACGCGGTGCTCCAATCAAAAATCAGCTTTAGACCTCAATCGAAAGCAAATTCACCGTACTTTATATCGCAAGCTTTATCATCACGATTTTTGTTTTAAGGAAGAAAAAATAATTTTCGAACTTCCCCATTGACGGCGATGGGGAACTTCTATGAGGAAGCTGCCGCATGACCAAATGGGAAGATAGCCACTTCTTTTTTTTTTTCTTAATTAAGGTACTTAAGGCGAACTGCTGGACACATATTCTCGTTTTACTAGTGAACAAGGCTCCCGTGTGGGAGCTGAAACGCTTGCGTGTGTGTGTGTGTGTGTTTTAAATTTTCATTTTGTCAGCGCAGTGCCTGGGTTTCCTTCATCATAATATCTGCAGTTTTACGTCTCAAAATCCCGATGTGATTATGAGAGATGCCGTAGTGGAGGGCTCCGGAAATTTCGGCCACAGTAGAGGGGCCTCTAGCATTTCACCTCCATCGAAATGTGACCGCCGCGGCTGGGATCGAACCAGCGACCTTCGGATCAGCAGCCGAGCACCATAACCACTGCTCCACTGCGGCGGTCAAATATTCATACAAGGAGCAATATTGTCACGTGGTCGTGACGTTGACGAAGGCGGCAGTCAGTATGTCCAAGATGAAACTGATTATTTGGCCGAACTTGTGGCCGGTAAACGGATTGTCAGATTACAGCAATACACACTGGCACTGATAGGCGGCGAACAGAGCGTAGGCAGTCGATCAACTGACAAGCGGTGAAGCGCGTCGGCATTTATACGTGTGTCATCGAATATTCCAGTCTTATCGCTGGTTGTTGCGCAGGCTCTGGAATAAGCTCGAGTGTTCGCGTCTTGCGCGCAATCTTAACAAAAAAAAATTGGGGGGACCCTTAAGCTTCGCCTTTAAGAGTTAATTGAACACGATAGCGATATCCTGTCCCTAGTGCCTACTTCAATCACTTAGTGCCTACTATGTAATGGGTAGGGAAATGTTTTCGAACTTGCTATGCACCAACTACGTTGTCTTAAAAGAGTACTGACACAAAAACTTTGGCGTCGCGTTTTTTTTTTTTTTTTTTTTTTTTTTTTTTTTTTTTTTTTTTTTTTTTTGCTGCAGTGTGTTGCTGGGGGGCCTGTTAGTCATAACACGGCACCTATAGTTTGCTGCAGCGCGCGACAGACATTTAATTACAGGCTCCTCATTACCGACCAGTTTCAGTTTCGGTTTGAGAGAGCTCGAAAAACAAGCAGCTAAAATCCCTGTATGTTTCAATAGTAGCGAAAGGTCTTGATCCAGCCGCCGCGTCCTGCGATAGGCCGGTTGGCGACACGTGACCTTTCTGCCTCCGCGCCCCGCCCAAAGGGTCCAGCGGTGGCAGCGCTGTGCCGGCGAGAGGTACGTGTGACTGCGTTTTCAAGCGTAGAGTTGGACAATTGAACAAGTACTTCACGCACCTCTGTCGCATTGTTGTTGCGATTTAGAACCGTTTATTTACTTGAAATTGAGTGGACGTGAAAATTCTGCGCTTGAATTGGATGTTTGGAATGTGACGAGCTAGTGTGCCGAGTCTCAATGCCCTCGGTTGTTTCACCGCTCGGAGGACAGAAAAAGCTTTTTTTTTTTTTCTGTTACTCGCGGTGACCGAAATATATTCTGAAGGAAGGTATGGCCCCACAAAATCCGTCGCAAGAAATGTTGGCACACAGAAAACACCCGGCTATGCTAAGTAAGTGATTTTGTAATGTTTATAATTTCAAGCAGCCTTTCGCCTGGCGGCGAGCTTTTGTTCGTGCATATAGGGGAGCATTATTTCAGCAAGGCTATTATTGTTTCAGCATTTTTACACTGTAGCTTTGTGCGCAGTAGACAACGCAGATTCACGCCCGTATCTCTAAACATTAAATAGCTCTGAACCCAATACACTCATACCTTCGTTTTTCTCCTCGGGTGGCTTCAACACTGAAAGCTCAAAAGGAAAGGATAATTTGGGATTAGTTTTTTGCCACACCTTGCCATGTTTTGCCGCACTGCTGTGCGCGGGATCAATTAAGGCTTCTTCATTGAAGCATTCCGCGTGATGTTTTTCCTGGGGGGCCACAATGCTTTTGGCGAGTTCGAGTAAATACTGCACGACATTGGGAGGAAAAGACTGAAACCATATATGCCGCACCCAGAATCTCTGCTAATTTGCCATGGCAGAAAGAACGGAAGCCACCCTGCAAGCGAATGAGGGGTGATCAGTACTGACAACAAACCTTCCAAAGAAAAGCTTTCCTATGAATTCATGCAATAAAACCCAATTTTCCAATAAGCGCTCTTTTATACTCATGCATCCCTACAAAAAAGTCACCAAGCTCAGCTTTTCTCGTTGTAGTCTGGTTTTAGGGCCTGTAGGTGCATACGTACCTCGAATTTATTTGAAATTGCATTAGGTAACTAATAACATCCTCTATACTTTCCTTGGCATCATTGTCGTTTGGTTCTCAATAATTATAGGTAACATAACATACCTTTATATCTGCGGGGACAAGTAGGCGGCGGGGGTAGTAAGAGGGAGACGGCTTTGGATAAATGTACGTCTTTAAAAACAGTTAATCATTAAAATGCGTGAGACTACAGTGGGCATGCTATATTTCCTAGATGTCGAAAGGTACTCTGGTTGCTGATATTCCACGCATGCAGTGCAACTCTTTCTCCTAAATAAGCATATTGGAGTACTTTATAAACAAAATAAGCGCAGTTAAAAGTGTCGTTTAATCGTGGGGATACTTCTGAACGCTGACAGACACAATGAAACCAATAAGAGCACATGTTTTGCACTACACACTACGCTAAGTGAACCAAGAGGTTTCCGAGAGTAGCAATAAGCTCACAAGCTGACAATTTTTTTCGAGCTAGAAAACTAGCAGTACATCTACTTCAAGTTACGCTGAATTTGAAAACACGCAAAGAACGAAAATATAAATGCCCTGCATGACAACTGCTGTGGGAAAGTGCTCAGAAGCTCCCTTCGGAAAAGCGCGTGTCTTTATTTCAATGTTTAGCGTACTCCGGGCTCGTTAGTTGTTGTTCCTGTCGTTTGAAGTTTCCTAAGCAGCTTACCCCCCAAAGGGCAATAATTAACCGATTAAAGCGCGCGCTGACAGCGGTTTTAGGCGTCCGCAGAATGCACGCGAGCGAGCGGAGTGTCGTCTGCTAGCTCTGCTCCTTGGACCCCTCCAGAGGGCGCGCGTGTAGTTGTCGCTACCTTTATATATAGAGAGACCTTACAAGCAGCCGGGTGCAACCACCACCTAGCGTGCGCAGCTCTCGATCACGTCAGCACACAGAAGTGTGACGCACTTCCACCCGGTCCGCTTCAAGAAGTCCTTTCGAATAGGAAACGGGACAGCAGTGTCGCCAAACACAAAACTTTCAATGCTTGCGCCGCGGCCACGGACTCGCGACCAGCCGCCGAGAAGTATAGACTGCTAGAACAAACACGGCAAAAGAAAAATGGCGGCTATGACGTCATCATAACTTGTTGCAGCGTGGTCACGTGAGGAAAATACGGGGTCACCAAGGGTCACCTCTGATGGTGTCAGTAGCGCGAGGGGAGTCGATCGCTCCCGCAAACTTCAAAATTAATTTAAAATACCTACCTTCCAAGCTATATTCGCTGCTGATATTTTGCAGATGATATACACATGTTCACGGGAATCGAACCCGCAGGCTGTCTCGGCCGCGAAATTTTGTGTCAGTACCCCTTTAGGCAGGGGCGTAGCCAGAATTTTTTTCGGGGGGGGGGGGGGGGGGGGCACCTCCTTGATTTTGGGGGGTGGCACCTCCTTGAAATGGTCATTTTTCGCTCTGTACGCCATGGCGAAAAAAATTTTCGGGGGGGGGGGCATCGTGCCCGGTGTGCCACCCCCTGGCTACGCCACTGCCTTTAAGGGAATACGCGCAGTTAACGTGTGTGCCTTTTGTAATGGGTGGCCGGCTTTGAACCACAATGTCATTATAATATTCATATGTTCTGACGCCCGACGGCAATGTACGCTTGTACCACGCAATATTGCTGCGATATTACATGTATTGTGACGCCTGTATGCAGGACGCGTGTGTTTGTAAAGCATATGAACGTTATTTTTACTGCATTTCCAAGCAGATGGAAGTTATTTTCAATGTACTTCAAAGCAGAAGCGTGGCTGTGTGGTAGAACACCTGCTGGCCAAGCAGACGGCCTGGGTTGAATCCTCACTCGGACCCGGAAATTTTCATTATTTATTTTATTTGCATCTTTCTCGATTTTTCGGTCACGGACAAGATGATGATTTTTCGCTCACAACCAACGACGCCGCCGCCGACGCCGGAATTTCTGCGAAACGAGCTCTTTAACGCTATCGCGTTAAAACGATCTGCAATAATCGCGAAGCTTCTCCAACAATGAGGCGCGGTTCGCGCTGAGTATTGCTGACAGTCTTTGTGGGCGTAAAAAGAATACAGCAAAAGTGAAAATAAGAAACGCGCGTGGCAATATTCCAAAGGGGTAAATGCAGACATAGAACACTTTGGCGAATCTCCTGGAGGTGTATATGACAGAAATAGTGCAGTAATACATTAGTGAGCTTCAAACATGTTACACTAAGGCATTTGCTCAATATGCATACCAAATATGGCTTTGAGACAAGAAATGATACTCTTAAAACAAATTTTCTTACATACAACACCCAGAGGACATTCTTGAAAATTCGGAAGGAAGTGACCAAAAAAAAAGTTAGATCCTCATTGCCCGAATTGCGGGGAAGATTTCTGTACTTTAGCCCACATGATCTGGCAGTGCCCTGAGTTACAGGACTTCAACAACAGCGAGGACTGGGAGAAAGCCATCACGAGCTCAAAAGTGGAAGACCAGTCTAAGGCTGTCCAGAGGGCCCGTGAAAGAGCGGAGAGGCATGACCTCCCGGCTCCAACATGGGATTAGCCGACAGCAAGCCAGGGGTCCTCTGTAGGACTGCACTGGCTGGCTCATCAGGACCTTAATAAAGTTCCCTGTCTGTCTGTCTGTCCGAAATATTCTAGCTGTTCACTGTTTTCAATGCGATCAATCAGCGCGATTTTTTTTCGAATGCATATGAGATCGTCGCGAAAATGGCTTGAACTTTTGGCGTGGAATGACCCTAAGTTGTGTATGGGTGCGTACGCGCACCTTCTATGGTGATGTCATCTGTGACTGCATGTTCCCCGACTTTATTTTTCACGGTTTTTCACTGATAAGGGTGTTGAGGCCATCGGCAACACCCCATGTAATGGGTGCTTTGACCCGTGAAAACACCTTTTTTCTAAGGTCCGTGGGTAACGGTGAAAACCGGTTTGCTGTGTAGTCTGTAAAGATGAAGAACATTGCCTTATGGGCGCGTCAGAGACTCAACATGTACAGAACATTTCGCTGAGCCTATGTGGCCAAAATATGAAAAAAAAACGTTATAAAATTCGTGACGTGACATTTGGAGATTTCGGCGAGAAACTTAAAAGGGAAGCAATTGACATTGATTTTGTCATATAATAATAAACCTTATAGTGAATGACACTAGGGTTTTGATAGTACAATTGATGAGGCTAAGCTACTTTACTGTTTCGCTTAAGTTGCTTTTATTTTGTAAATTTGGACCTTATTCATTTTCGTTTTGATTAGCATTAGCCCGTTGTACTACAGGGTGGCTATCCCTCATTATTTCCCTTTGTTTTTCACTCTGGCGGGGGGGGGGGGTCGCAAATTTCCCCCCGCAACAAATTCTAAATGCGTTTTATCGATCAAAGAAGAGAAAGCAGACTTTTTCGTACTTCAGCAAGGCCCGGTGATGTATGTCTGAGCCGCGAATCGAAATAAGATATGCCGTTCGCGTTGGGGAGATTTTAAATACGCTGTTGTTACAAAAAAAAAATTCCCCATCTCCCGCTAAAGGGAACCATGTGTGGATGCGAAGCAGCGGGGAGATAATTAGCTTGAGCGGGAGGAACGTCGCCGCTCTCATTTCACGGCAGTGGTCCGGGCGCTCATCGCGGCGCTGCGCAGGAGAGAGAATGAGGCGCGCGCGCTCCGTCATTTTCATACCGCGGAACTACTGTGGCGCCCCCCAGCGGAGCAAGCAGCTGTCACACCACCTGTCGTTCGCGCCGTAGAGGATTCCTAGAGGAAAGGACGGGGGGGGGGGACCGTAGGAGAGGAGAGAGGGGACGTGCATGCGCTGTGGGGGGTGTGGGACGCGTGAGCCGCTCCGTAGAGTAGATGATTCCAAGATGAGAGAGGGGGGAGAGGACGCGCATGCGCTGTGGGACACCGGAGCCGCTCCGTAGAGTAGATGATTCCTAGAGTAGAGGAAGGGGGTGAGCGTAGGAGAGCACAGGGCAGGGGACGCGCATGCGCTGTGGTGGTGTGGGACGCGGGAAGGAGGGACGGACTAAGCCCCCTCCAAACACATGCAAGCAAGATTAAGGAATGTTGTCAACCTGGGCGACAGACACCACCTGCCTAGCCATTGCTAAGCAGCCTCTCTGTGCTCTCGGCCATGACTCAAGGAATGGGGTCAACCTGGGCGACAGACACCACCTGCCTAGCCATTGCTAAGCAGCCTCTCTGTGCTCTCGGCCATGACTCGGGCTGACGGCCTTCATATTACTACAGTGTTCTGGTTCGCATAATGGGTGCTTCCCTACTTCATGACAGTGGCCGGACGCGGGACACGGGAGGGACGGACAGAGCCCCGAGCATAAGATGCTTCGCATCTAAAATTTAAAAATGCCACCATCGACATTACAGTCCATCATGTACGAGCCCAAGACGAACCCCAAGAAGTCCGTTTGCTGAAACCCTTTGCTCAAACTAGTTACTGTAACAGGGTAACTTTCTTCTACTGTCTGCTGGTAACACGCGTGCTCACGAACGGGGTGCTGTGCCTCCGGCGTTCTCCCAAGAACGCTTTCAAGACCCGCTCGCATCGAGGCAACCTGGCGCCAGGGGCGTAGGCAGAAATTTTTTTCGGGGTGGGGGGGGCACCTCTTTGATTTCGGGGGTGGCACCTCCTTGAAAATGGTCATTTTTCGCTCTGAAATGCCATGGCGGAAAAACATTTCGGGGGGGGGGGGGGGAGCATGTGCCCGGTGTGCCACCCCCTGGCTACGCCACTGCCTGGCGCCCATTATTTTGACAATGTGTTCCTAAATTTAGAATCGGAAAAATATGGATGTTCGAATACAATTTGTCCGGTCTGAAAGGTGGAAACAGGGGCAATGATTTAAGAACAGCTCACGAGACTCGTGAAAGAACATCATTGACGAGGGAGAACGTTCTGTCACCAGCTACACTGCACCGCAAAATCAACGGACAGACTCTTACAGTCAGTGGCGTAAATCATGGGGAACGGCGGGGGGGGGGGGGGGAGGCGTCAGGGGGGGTCCTGACTCCCCCTGTGTTCAGGCTGGAGGGGACACCCCATGCACGTGTCCCCCCCTCGAGATTTATCTTACAAATATCATATTTGAATTTCTTGACAGTCAAGAACAACGCACTCTCCGTAAAACCAGCTCTGAAATCTGAAGCACTTTCTGTGAACAGAAACTAAGTACTTGTATCCGATACACACGACGGGGAACGCCTTTATGCTTTAGCGCAAAAAGTGGTACAATTTTTATTGCATAATATAACCCGAATGACGCAGCTGCAAAAATGCTAGCGCCTGCCGACGAGTTGCTATTAGAAACTAACTTCGCCATGCGATGTCGCTTACTATTGGGTACTCAGTGCTATTTTTTCGGACCAGGCGCCTATGCTGATGCTTGTTTTATAATAATAATAATAATAATAATAATAACTATTATTATTATTATTATTATTATTATTATTATTATTATTATTATTATTATTATTATTACTATTATATGTGAATGCATACTTTTAATTTTATATGATTAAAAACAAAATGGCCGCCATTGCAAGTTGTGTGTCCCCCCCCTTGTGGCCTTTATGGATTTACGCCACCACCTACAGTGTACTTATTTAGCATGGAGGAAGGAAAAACTCAGGAGAGGCCCTATCGTATCCCAATGCATTGCGAGAAGTGTGGCGGAAGTGACGTCAAATTTATGGGGCAAACAAACCGGTATGGGGCAAACAAAACAGCAGACGACCAGCGGCGTGCTCGCCGCGCTGGTTCGCTTCTGCATGGATTTGTAATCCTGGCGTAAACTTGGCGCGTATTGTGAGGTTTGCATGCAGTAAAATGTTGCGAGCACACATTTACCAGGCTGTTCGTGCGTGGCTGGCCCGAGCGCTGCGTGCTGAAACTCTTTGTGGAGCGTTTTTGTGCAACAGGCCAGAAAGTACCGGTACGTGCCGTAATCAAAAACATTCAGCGCCTGCATTAACGTATTCGAATGCACCCGGCAGTGACTTACGGGTTCTGCTGGGCGTAAGACCAGCAGGACGCGTAGCCCGATTTCCCGATTACTGGCCAGCGTTGGCACTACACGATTTTAAGAGCTTGCTTAGTAGCTATTCGGCGCAACGCCAACCTAGTATTTGACATAACTTCACGTCGAAAAGAGGACACCGCTGTATTGTTTACGCGATCGTGCACGTAAAGTTTGTAATTCCAGTGCGCACACAACAACTAGCCACAACTATCAAAATACATACAGCACGTAGTCGGATAACAACAAAAGTTTATTGCCTTTCCGTATGAACGAGACAACCTCTAAAAACGCGATACGATGCCTTCGGCGCACGTTATGTAGGCGCGTCAGACGCCAAAAACAAAAGTTCACGTGTGTTCTGAGTCCACACAATGAGTAAGAACCAACAGAGCGTACAGCCGAGAGAGCTTCGCATGCAGATATAATCAAGCGAACGTACGTACACATGAAAAGTGACACCAGGTACTATTCGTAGTGCACTCGACTTGCACCGAGTATACGCAACAGCTGGGCATTGCGTATCTTTCGTAAAGAACACAGAAGCAGCAGCATACGCGAATCGACTGTGACGCCGTCGCCGCTTCCACGGCGAAGAAAGAAAAAAGGCTGCAAAAGTTTCGCGACTCCCTCGATGCGCGCACAGCGCACGCATGCGCTCGCTCCCCGACGCGGCGGAAATCGCGAAGTGTTTAGCTGCTCCTTCGCTAGGAGGCGATGCGGGTGTTTGCGACGGGCAGGCTTCACGAATATGACGTCAGGGCCTCTCCTTAGTTTTTCCTTCCTCCATGTTATTTAGCCCCGTTGAGCCACATTCCCTAGATGCTCGGATGGTGATCGAAGTAACAAAGTAAACGTAAACACGAGAACGCGGGAAATGAGAGGAGGTCACGAGCACCTCACTCAAAATGGCGGCAGTTGTCGGAAGACTCGTCGCGCCGTAGTATGTCCCTAACGGCAAAATCTGGAAGTAACAACCCGCGCATGCGCACTTTACCGTCCGGCGTCGGCTGCGCCTTCGCTTTCCTCTCGCGTGTGCGTGTGTGCGTTTGTCTACCGCGCCTGACGGACGGTGGAGTGTGTGCGGCGGCGGATTTTGCGTCTCTGCGGTGCTTATTTGTGGTGCTACCCCCTTTTTTCGTGGTTCCACATTTGGGATAACGCCGATCGTCGTCTGGACGTACTGTCAAGATGTCGGACGACCACAACAATCACGACGAGTGCAACGAAATCCAGGACATACCGGAGATCGAGCTCATCATCAAGGTAACACGCCCGCATCCGCCGTCCCGAGGGCGAACCGTCCGTTAGGCCTAGCAACGGCCGCGGCGCGCCTGCTCCGTGTCCCGCCGTTTATGGGGTGGGCATACGGCGGCCCAATTCGAACATTTTTAGCCGCGGCTTTCGCCTGCACGGGGCGTGGGAGGCGTGCCCACGGTCGGCATTTCGTCGGCCAAGTCTGGCCGTGCGTAATCGAAAGTGTGTCTCTCGCCAAGGTGCTGTATTTTGGCTCGCCTACCTTTCTGTCGACGTCGCACATACTGGGTGTTACCTTCGGCGCCACGAGAATTCGGAGGTTGTTTCGTCTTATCGCCCCATTAATTCTCGTTGCCCGCGTGTCACTCGCGATAGCGCCTTTTTCTTTGCGTTTTCATTGCCCGTTTTTCCACCCGCAGCGCGGCTGGCGCGGCGCATTTCCTGCGCCCCGGCGAAACACCTGTTTCGCGACGCCCCCGTGTCGGCTGGCGGCGAAAGGAAAAGCGTGGCCGAAAAGTTCTGGTTGGGGCGCGTGGCTGGTCCGAAACCGGGCAGTCCGGGCCACCCGGCAGTTTAATCCGTGCCGTGAGCGATTTTGCGTTTGTATGTCATGGCATACTTTCTATTTCAGTCAGCCGGAACTCGGGACGCAGACTGGCTGGTTTCCCTCTCTGCTGCCGCCAATGTCCTTGAGCAATATCTGTTTTTCGTCGTCGTCCAGCGCTCGTCGTTTTTCCGTTCGTCGCTGTGTGGCTCCTCAGAAAGAACTGTTTGCTGCCCGACCGTCTGGCCCGCTTAGCGGGCGGCATTTTTTCCTCGAGCGTCTCCCTCGTTCTACCCCGTTTCGAGACTTCTTCGCTCGCGGTTTGTTGTCGGCCGCTGTGACGCAACGAAGCGGGTCGTCGTCGAATCTGGCAGGGTTTCCCTCCAAATGCGTGGGCGGCGCTTCCAAATTTGATTAGACTGCGGCTGCCTGGATCGCTCGGCGGTCCTTCTACCTCTGTGTGCTGAGCCAGCTGTGCTTTGCCGCACGCCTCTGCTAATTTGCCTGCTTGCATGATCCGTTCCCCTCTACTAGTCACGTCTTCAACATGTGCTGCTGATCGAGCCCTGGAATGCGCCATTCTCCTGTTCCACGGCTATCGTTAGTGGCATTGTTTGCGGGTGTTGAACTGCGGGGGGCAATCGCACGCACGGGAATGCGTATGCCTGTGCATGTCTCCTTGATATTGGAACCATGCACGGACAGTCGAAGAAGAGAACGTGAAATGTGTCGTGGTTATACTAACGGGTATTTGCTAAGGCTGGTCTAGCCATGCATTGAACCGTGTAGCGCATGTTACGTGTGCTAGGTGAATTGACCTAGCCTGCATAATTTCAAACCAACAGCGAAGCGCGGCTATTTTCACACCTATCCTTTTTTCTTTTCGAGAACTCACTGAAATCGATGAGTAATCATCATTTTCAGCCTGCAGTGGGCATAGCATTTTCCAACCCATCCTGTCACTTGCGAACTGATTCCATTTTATGCCTGCAAATTTAATTTCATCTGCCATGCTTGGCAGCGTTTCCCATCTCCTACTTGCCCTGACTGACCATCGGTTATCTGACCTTTGCAGTGCGTGATGTGTTGAGGTCCGTGTCTTGTCGGCTGCCCCTGTTTTTGTGTTATGATCCACTCTGCTGACCTCGGATCTCGTAAAGGGGTTCTGACAACAATTCATGAAGCAGAGTTTACTTTGCTTTCAGTAAATGCTTGACGTGAGTCAGTTTTTACATGGCACACCAACTGGCATGTGACATCAGGCTATCATATCAATTCCGGTGACTCTTTATGCTAGCATGAATACAACTTGTGTTGACCTGGACTACATATACAAAATGGCTGCTTGTGCATCACCAACAGAGTGAAGCAGCGTGGATACACCGCAGCATCTAGTGCAAGCATATTTAGACAAGCTCATGCCGTGTCATGTCGTATCAGGGAACTGAAACTAGCCTTTAAAAGCATGTCCTAATGGATTCACGGTGCACTTCCACTTCCCTATACATTTTCTAGGCTCCTAAGGGCTTGGTGTTTCATTTGATACAAGAAAACACCTGAAAATTTTTGTGTCATCGTGATCATTCACAGGCCATTATAATGTCCATTGCAGGACAAAAGACTCTCCCAAGGATCTCCAGTTGATGCTATCTTGTATGAGCTGATTCCATTTTATATCTGCAAACATCTTAATTGCATTGCTCCATCAAGCACGCTGCCATCCTCGCCTTCTGTTCCCTTGGCAACCATTGCAACTGATTAACAATGGTGTGTCCTGCACATGGCATGGCTTGCCCAGGTGTACTTCTTTCGTTGAATATCAACTAGAACATCCCTGTTTGCTGTCTGACCCATTTTGCTGCCCGATGTCTCAAGGTTATGCCTACAATTTTTTGTTGCATTGCACACTGCGTGGTCCTTAGCCTTTTCTCCAAGTTTCAGCCCCATATGTTTGAACTGCAGCCATGCAGTGATTGTATACTTTTCATTTTAAGGGACAGCGGCAGTTTGCCTGTCTTGATTTGGTAATGCCGACCGTATGCTCTCCAGCCCATCCATATTCTTCCCTTTTCACGTGTAGGTGCGTCTTTTAGCAGTTGATGTATTGGTCGTTTACAACCTAAAAGTAAATACTAATTCCACCCACAAAACCATAGTTCCCCTGCCCGTCACCTCTTAAGAGAGTTCTGGCCTTTGCTCAAAGTGCAGGTGCTTTCTCTCTGCCAATGTACTTCTAGGGGTATAAGAACATGTGTTCTTTGGGCGAGTACTCGTGTCAGAATATCTAGTTTTCTGTCTAAAATTACTGATACAAACATGTCTCTATAGAAAACTTGAACCATCTCGAACATGCAGAAGTGTTCGCCATTACAAAAATGAGTGAACGCAATTCAAATTCAAATGTTTTTTATTTACCAGACAAAACTGGAAGGTCGCCAAGGCTAAAAGCCGTGAGAAACGGCTTGACAAAGGCCCTGGTGACCTGTACATACACATGGCAATTGGTTAGAACATCCATACAAATTATTTCTGCATGGGACACTGATGGCTGTGGACAAAGTGCATATTTGTTGTGAGGTTGTAGTCACCTGTAGCTGTACCCTTCTCTGGATTGTGGGGTCCGGTCGGCAATTGTGACCCATCTTTCTTTTGCTCTGCCTCCTCGTGTTACATTTGTCTTCATAGGATAGCATTCTGGGGAAAGACGTACATAACAGGTCGGCTCTCTAATAAGAAAATGCTGTATCAATATTTTCCTTTTGTTAGATGAGACTAGGTGATGGCTTACGTCCGCCACGGTGGATCATTGGTTGCCGTGCTCGGCTGCTGACACGAAGGTCGCGGGTTCGATCTCTGCTGCGGTGTTCACATTTCGGTGAAGGGGCAAGTGCTAGAGGCCCGTGTACTGTGCGACGACAGTGCACGTTAAAGGAACACCAGATGGTCGAAATTCCTTGATCCCCCCCCCCCCCCTATGGCGTCCGTCATAATCATATCGTTGTTTTGGCATCATCAGGCCCGTAACTATGAGGGGGGGGGGGGTGCCCTAGCCCTCCACCCCCCCCTCGCGAAATTATGATGAGGGGATGTTTTGCCAAAAATAATGAAAATAGGTGTTTTTTCTCAAATAGTCAAGGCCTTCAGCAAGTGGGCCCCCCCCCCCCACCGGAAAACATTTCTGGCTACGGGCCTGCCCCAGATATCATTAGGCTTGAGTGAAAATCAGGCTGACTTTTTTCATGCTTCTTGTTAGGCAAGAGCCATTACCTCAATGGATGTTGCTAGATTTCATGGCTTAAAAACTTGGGAAACAGGTCTAAAGGAAAAATGTGAATTGGCTTTTAGGGCACATTATCACTCACCAAGCACCTTCCTTTGGCTAGTGTGTTACTTTTGGTGTTTGGAAGGAGTGGTATTGCGAACGAGGGAAATAATCTTTCTCTTTAGTGTCCCTCTAAGGCAGCACATCAGCTAATAAAGGTGGGGTGCTGAAAGAAAACCCGCATGCATTGTATTGTGGGTGGCACCATTCCTGGAGCTTCTTAAGGATAACTTGAAACTGTGCAGATATGCAGATGTTCCATACTAGAAGTGGATGGGAGCACCTCGAAAAGGTTATCTGGGGATATCCTTTAAAGGGATGGGCTGGGGTGTGTATAGCAGGCATTCCAGAATCATGACAGGCAATGTGCTGTTCCAGGGGGGGCTATTTTGTAAAGAACACAACGAAATGTCTCAAGAGGACGAGAGGGAAGCAAACAGCCCATGGGCGAGCTGAGGGAATTCAGAAATGTTTTCAGCGCTGAAGTAATACAAAATTATTATATCTGAACGTCAATATTGGCAGGCATTGTTTTTTAAAACTTGAAATTGAAGAGTGCGGTGACTTCAACAATTCATTTGTGTTGTGTTATTGCCTTGTTGGGGCGCCAGCTGATATCGCAGTTTCACTAGACATTTAGTGGTGGGAGGCTGGTTGCGATTTTCGCTAACTGTCTGTGCGGTATCGAATTAAGCCATACACAAAGCAGGCGAATTGATTCTGCGGCCCTTGCGCTTACGTTTAGATCCAAGTCAAGCCGTCTGGAGGCTTTTCTATGGGACGGAACGGTGCCTATGTCCGTTCTGTGCCAAAATGATCGACAGCACTGCCACTTCTGGTTGCTATTCCCACGTCTGACTGTCAAACGAGCCTCTACCAACCCTGTGCCGCTCCCTCTTGTGAAGTTTCATTCTGTCCTATCATAGAACGTTAACAAAATAGACCCCCCCTCACCCCCTGAAGTAAAAAAAGCATGCTGTCTGTGCATACTGCCAGTACTAACATTTGAGCTGAAACTTGGAGGGGGGATAAAGACACATGAGAAAAAGTCAAGGCCCTTGCAGCATGTGTTGGATTGAAAAATGGTTGATGAAACGTCAAGAGATTGGAAGACAGAAGCTTGTGGTAATAAAATAGAATCTGTTTGCGCAAGACTAGTTAAGTTGATCATTGGGGGGTGGCCTGTGTCCTGCAGTCGACATCGATAGGCTGAGAATGGTGATGATGATGATGATCTTAGATAGATGCAAGGTAAATTCAATACATTTGCTGCACAGATAATGTCCTTAAAAACAAAACCACATGAGAGTGATGAGGTGGTGCCGTGTTGTACACAAAAGTTATCAGCAAGTGAAAACCGTCTGAAAGCGAAGCTGCTGGATTTGCTTGACGGTGCTGTTATATGGCTTAGGCCTCTCGAGCATGTACAGGCGTGAGCAAAAGTGTGCCGACCACGGGATCGCGTTGCCGAATGCATCGACGCGCCATCTAGCGACGTGACGCCGGCTGCGATGCGCATGCGCGTCCCGTCGTATCAGTTAGCCTCTCATGCCGCTCTGACGCGGTTACGGCGCTCGTAGCCAAAACGACAACTGTGTGTCGCTTTCTTTGCTCCATACAATCGGTGCCGTTCACTTACGTAGCGGCTGCGACATGGCCAGTTCCAGCGCCGGGGTCGCGTCGTTTCATTCAAAAATGAGTTACTAAATCCTCATTTAAATACAATGCTTTAATAAGCAGAAGGCAACAGCAATTAAACTAGTTTGTTATGCTGTCCAAGCATTATGGCAACACAACACCGCTGATGGAATAGCGCAGGAACCAACGCCGACTATCAATTGCTGTTTTTGTTGGAAATAGTGCAGTATACAATAAGCGTGAAGAAGGGGGGGGCACAATGCTATCTGATGACTTGACCAGCAGGCATGATGATCATTTAGACATTGATGGACGCATCATGCATGACAATAAAACTGCATATTGCTGTGAAACTTTGAACAGCACTTAAAGTGAAAAAAAACAAGAACTCAAGCAGGAAAGGTTAGTAATGAAACACATCATGGGACAACAATGCTGACCAAAGCATTGCGCATGCTTTGGGGATGGTACTTTAGAGCCTGTACCTGCATGGCTGGTAGCAACGAAGCTTTAATAGACACTGTTGTATCTTGTCACCACTTTACAGAAGAACTAAAGCTGCACAGGTGAATTTGTCGCGATTACTGTCAAAATGAAGCAGAACACATTTCGCAGAACATATTTTTGTTTGCCTAGCTGATCAAGAAGAAAAAACTTGCAAATTTGTTTTCATTTATACCTCTCCAACTATTTCCTCCAAAGCTATGCTTTGCTACCATGAAAATGCCGGAAAAACTCATAGCCTTAAAGGGCCCCTCACCAGGCCCCATAACAAATTTTAGTTAGATGCTGGCAGTTGTTGTGTGTCCGATGAGGAGCATTATGCCACAAGAATTTTTTCAATCGGTTCATTAGGCGCTGAGAAAACCTATATTTTGATGCGGCATGAAACGATGATGCGAGGAGGCGAGCTCGAAACCCTTGCCACTCGGCCCGCTTAGCCTTCGCCAGCCAAATCTCTTCTCTACCTTCTCCGACGTCCGAGCGAGAACAACACGTCATGGCACGCAAGGTCACGTGTGCATGACGTGACCGAGGAAGCCCAGCCCCCGAGCACGCGTGCGGCGTTGTTTTGTTGACCAGCGTTATTTTGTGGTCTATTGCCTGTTTCTGCGGGATGGATGCCTCGGTGCGCGTTCGTTTCACTTTTCACTGGCACGAGAGTGGCGGTATCATGAGCCAGTGCCGCATTTACGTTTACTTGGACGCGCTAGAATAAATGAGTACATTGAGTGCTCGAACATGCCAGGACATCACTTTCGTTTCCAGGGCTGGCGTCTGCTCAATGCGCTAACCGCGGGGACACGAACGCATGCGAAACGGAGGCACATTAGCCCCGCATATCGCTGCAATTCAGTGAACAAAAATGAAAAAGACGCAGACATTCCCCTTGTGCGTCTCATTATTTCTCTCAAGTTTTATTCATCTATTCAAGCTACAAAATCCACAAACTACACACGTCGTGTCAAATAATTTTCGCAGTGTCACGTGCTACGCTGTCGACGTCAGTGCACAGCCGTCTACGTAGAGGACCGTCGTCACAGCACTGCCATCTACGTAGGGCCATTCCGCCGTGTACGTCATTCCCTCATTCTCTACGCACGAGCACGCGTAAGGAAGGGCAAGCAGCGTTCAGCTTGAAATTTGACCCATTTCCGCGGCGCGTAGCGTTGCAAATTTTGGCAGACGTGATCGTAAACGCTCAATGTATCAATTGCGCTCGTCAGCTAAAAATTGTCAAACCTGGTGAGGGGGCCCTTTAAAGGGGCCATGACACGGTCACCCAACAATTTGTGGTTTTCAGCGAAAACTAGAAGTAGAGGGTCTATTATGCCTATACAGGTATGAAAAGTGGGCCGTAAAAGAATATTTCAGTGCAAAACGGGCCCTAGGAGTTACCTGTAAACCCCACCCACTGCTGGCGACCGCCATTTTGCCATGGCGCCTGTGAGGTCACGTGCAAGCAAGGAGCGATGCCTTCGTCTTCTACCACAGTTTCAGCCACTGCAAACCGCTCAATTTCAGTGCCAAGCGGAAGAAAACTAAAATATCTCGATTTCATGCGCTGCTGGCCACGGAAAAATATCGTTCGCCAGAATGCAGACGCTCGCACAGCCAGCTGCTAGTTACGCCACGGCTCGCGAGTGTGCCAGTGTTGCGAGACTCTCAGGCCGCTCTCTTGTTTGTAAAAATATTCAATTATAAATTAATTGCTCAACCAAATGTGCTCAAATTTCGCGGGCTTATTTGTGAATGCTCAAGGATTAACCCACATAACATAGATTATGATTGAAAATTGGGTGTCATGGCCCCTTTAACAGGCACTTACACTTATCCCATAAATATGAAGCACATTTACCTTGATTTGTATTCGACCAACTCATGCAAGTATTGCAGTATTAGGGCCACACTAGCACATATTCTGTGGGAGTGTCCAGCACTAAACGGCAAAACTAGGACGTTT
Organism: Rhipicephalus appendiculatus; assembly: GCA_030522465.1. Classification (NCBI taxonomy): domain Eukaryota; kingdom Metazoa; phylum Arthropoda; class Arachnida; order Ixodida; family Ixodidae; genus Rhipicephalus; species Rhipicephalus appendiculatus. The sequence continues at coordinate 1,541,377 of JALIZH010032976.1, forward strand.
ATTCCAATGAGGACCTTCGGGTGCCTTGGCGGGTTGCACTGCTCAGCTCGGGAGTAGACCACCAACTCTGGCCGATTGAGCAGGCCTATGAAGCTGCGGAGAGACACGGTCTCTCGGCCAGCTCCTAGGCGGAAACCCAGCCCGGAAACCTGCTGGAACTGAATAAAGTTATTCACTCACTCACAAATTCAGTTTCTGAAGATAACTCAATGTGAAGGGCATAGCCAAATGCAAATTAGCACTCTTTTTTTTTTTGCACAAACGAAACAAACTAACAACCAAACATCATAAAACAGCCAAGACATAAGATACAAAGTTGCGGAGAATTAATACTTGTTAGGTTTTTCTTTCATGTTCTCTTGCATTTTATTGAGACAGATGATCTCATTTGACATCGTTCTAGGAAACAAATTAGGGGTGTTCAGGCATAGGCAGGAAGTGAGGTTTTTGTTTGACAGACTGGACAAGCAACAATGCCAAGTCAAAAGGTCGTGGCCATGAAATGTCACCTTTTCACAATAATTAAGTTGAGCTTGGAGGAGCCTGCAGTTTGTGTAGAATGTTTCGTTTGATTTGGGTAAGAAATGCCATACCTTCCAAATGATTTCATCAACAATGCAAGAAAATGCAAACACAAATGGTCTTGCTAGCCTCGATGATTGAAAAAATTGTGCGAATGGGGAAAAACACCTAAAGTAACATGAAAGCTTTTTATTGTGCTGTCACAATGGCCATGTCCTTTGTATGGTGGAAGCAGACAAGTGCTTTGAACTGAGCCAGCCGAGGGGCATGTGTGCCCTGCAATTCGAAATTCTGCTTACTTTTATGGCTACACCTGAAGCACCTACACCTGAGGCTACACCTGTGCTGCTCATTAGTTCTTTGAATTGCATGAATAAGGACAATTTGGCACCAACCCCTGTCCGCGAAGTCACCATGTCGGACACTTGACCTTTGGTCAGTCAGATCAATGGGGCTGGAACTGAGGCAAACCTTCAAGCAGGTCTCAGTGATGTGATAGCTGCGCCAAACTGCGCCAAGAGGTGAAACCTGCTACATCCTGCTACATCTTGGCAAAAATTTAATTATTTGCGCCAAGCATGCGCCAAGACGTCGTTTTTGCGTTCTTTCGGTGAGCAACAAGATGGCAGCCGCTCAAAATCCATAGGTTACCACTGTGATTTCGAGTGGCCGTCGCAGTAGACAAGAAAGTGCTACGTAGCTGAAGTTGCTGTGCACAAGCCTTTCAAACAGGGTTGCCGTTGGGTGGACTTGAAAAGGAGCCAGAACTCAAGCCAAAAGTAGCCAAAGTAGCCATGCCATTTAATATTATCGCCAAATTTGTAGCCACATGGAACATAAGTGGTATTATGACCAGATTCTTCAGTATTGATCAATAAATAGTAGCATTTTGAATGAGTAAGACCAATAGAAAGCCACCGATAAGTTGGAAAAAAATAAATGGACGAATTATAATAAATTCATTACGCGTGCACATATTTTATGTAGAAAATATGAGTTCTTGCCAGACACAATGTTATGGTAGAATATTCCACCCAGCAAGTGAGTAGGAACATGTAAGCTGAAACAGATTTTCGTTGAAGCTGCAGACCAAATTCTGGTTGTAGATGAACAGGCCAGCTAAATTTTGTTACAGATGTCTGTTTTCCCAAGTTTACACGAACGCGCACCGCGCGCACCAAAATTATTCGTAAAACTTGAGCGTAGCATCACAATAGATGGCGGGAAGCTTGAGCACCGGGCTGGCCACGCGTTTGTCACCTTGCACGCAGCTTCGCCACTCCCGTATTTGGAGGCGTTCTAAGCGTCGCATAAGGGTGCCTCGGTACGCACCAGCCTACTGGTAGGTGGAGGACGACCGTACGCATCGGTTGAAGCGAGAGAAAAGCTTAAAAACAATGTATTTTGCCTGCAAAAATGAGAAAAAATGGCCATTTAATGCGCCAAATCAGCACTTTAAAAGTAGCCAGAAAATAGCCATGGCGCCAACTGCAAATTTTTGTCGCCAGACGGGGTCGAAAAGTAGCCAATTTGGCGCAAAGTAGTCACCAACAGCAACCCTGCTTTCAAAGACGCCCTTACTGCAAAATTTACTGCGTTAGATTTGAACTCGTCCATAGTGCGAAACTTTCTGCGTTAGTTTTCTATTACTACTAGACACTGCCGTGAGTAAACATTATTCAGTTCAATAAAATAGTTTGTAACTGATGTGGTTGCAGTCGGAGAAAATACCGATATAGTTGTTCTTGGACGACAGTCTTACTTGACTGACTGAATTAATTACAGTAATGAGTACGTGTATGTAGCACCAACCATTTATTTAACCTGTTTTTTTTATTTTTAGAGCTATTTGTTCGAGTTTACTGCTAAATATTTCATACAGTGAAGAAGTTCCGCACGACGGTTACCAACGGCAGAGAGCCGCGGTTACGCGAAGAATAGAGATATTGAAGTAGGCGCGTTGCTTACAAATGTACCGTGATTGCAATCAGCCAAGCCATTTTAAAAATGCTGCTTTATGGTTAAATTCGAGGCTCTGACTTACTAATGTTTGAAGTTTGAAAAACAGCGCGTAGACTAAAACGTGCTCTCTCTTCGGAAAAAGACGTAATTCCATTCCCATTCCATTCCGTGCAAAACGCGCTTAATTCCATTCCATTCCTCCAAGCGTTGTCCCCATTCCATTCCCATTCTATTCCGGTGTCGCGAAAATGTGGAATGATTATGGAGTCATTCCAATTCCGGAGTGGTAACTCCGCAACACCGGACTTAACAGATTTGGGGATGCCTACAGAAAAGCAAAGAGCAGTGACCTAAGTTCATGTTTAGGAGTACTGCAAATGAACATGCGTGCATAAATAGATTGCGTTTGACATGTGTTGCAACAGCTCCGGCTTAGAGACAAACATTTGCATCCGAAAATGTGCGGTTAGTAACTGCTCCAAATGGTTGGTAAGCTGCTCCAAAGTGACATTTTAGTTGCTCCAGAAGCTGCGCCAAAATTGTTTTGGTCAATCACATCACTGAGGTCTGGTCCTAAATAATGTGCTTCAGTTGCATCTGCATATGAGGATACGCACCATCAACCCACTGGCTGGTGCATCTTAACCTGGAGAACACATGGACATGCCAGTGTTGCGTACCATCTAAATACATGATTCTCTTGAAGAGTTCAGTTCCACTACTTGGTTAGAGTGCTGCACTGTGCTTCAGATGACACGTTCATGACTCTGGTAATGTGTTTGGGGATCATGACACCACACATACTTGTGTGATCACCGTAGGTTGGCAAAAAAAGTAGAGCTCACTCGGACTCAGTCACCAAAATTTTCTTCCACTGGTTTCGCCTAAACTCGACACTCGCTCAAATTTTTGTCGATGGGGCTCACTTGGACTCAGACTCGCAAAAATATTACTCAACCGGACTTACTCAAGGCCCAGTCTGTCTGACCCCTGTATTCATGAACCGACCTTAACTTATCGCGGTAAGGCTTCTTACGAAAGGAAGAGAAGGGTACAAGTATAAGAAAAGCATAAGGTGAGTTTCAAAAACTTGCCTTATCTTGTCATAAGTGCGCCTTATGAAAGGCGTCCTTAACTCGTCAAGTATACGCCCTGGGAGCGAGAGTAGGTAAATTTTTGCTACAAAATGATTACCTCGAGCAGCAATAAGTTATTTTTATTGCAAGAAACCAACAACAGTATGCACAGAAGCAGCCATGCGTAAACAGCAGAAATGTTTGTTAAGGGGGGTGTGGTAATCCGAAAAATCGAATTTGCAATTTTGACAGCGAAAAATCCACTGCAATCTGAGGAACAAACCTGTGGAAGCCCGACATCGAGCGGCCGCTCCAAGCGGTTTAAATGCCGCGCCATAGTGCGCCGCGCTCCCTGGCGTAAGCAGTACGCGCACTAAAACTTCGTTTTTCTCGAATTGTGGTTTTTATAAATTTCTCAACTTCAATGTACCTTTTCTCAAAAAGTATTGAATCAATTCCGATGAAACTTTGCTTGAATGTACTGCGACAAGTTGGAAATAATCTGAACTAAAAAAAATTGCCAATTTTCTAAAAAGTAAAGCTGTAAAAAAAATTACACAGCAATGCGCACCCTCTGTGGCTTTGTGCGCGCAGTAATTTTATTTTTTTTTACAAAAAGCTCCATAAAGGATGTCTTATTTTTTTAGTTCAGATATAACCTACAGGTCTCAAGAATAATACGGCTAAATATCATTACATTCTTTTCGGTGGTTACAGAGAAAAGGTACATTGAATAATTGACCCACTTTAAAATTTGGGAGTGGGCCACAGGAAGGATAGGCAACCCAGGCATAAAAAAAAGGGTGTCACTTGATAGCCAGTGGCATTCTTTGTGAGCACGTGAACTTTTATGTGAATGCTTGCAGCCGTTTCTAAAATATTATGCTAGAACTGAAATTTACCATTTGCCCTACCATACCCCCCTTAAGGCACTGGGAGTTTTCATTGAAATACACGTGTTTCGTTTGGCCACATTTGTTCAACCCCCGTCGACGCAGTGGGGTCGTGAGTTCACAGTTGCTATTTCGACGTCTTATGCGTTTTTGCTGTGTTCATTGATGGTATTTTTGCGCTCGCTACAGCATTTGTCGTTTTCTTTCGCTTTTAAATTTCACTTGATTGTTTGAGCAGTTTTACAGTTTGTTTTTTTTACAAAGTTGCATTCATTATGGAACGGCACACTATAGTGAACTTCACCGACGAAGAGTGCAGTGTCGTAACGGATTTTGTCAACAAGTACCGTGAGGTATACTTGATAACATGAACCATGTGCATTCAGAGAAAACAAAACACGTGGAAGCAGCTCGCGACAGTATTTAACAGCCCACACAATGTGCATCCTTGTACGGCCAACCAAAGAACTAGAAAAGCGTTAGCACCACTTTGTGAAATTTTACCTGTACGGGAAACAGTGTTTTTGCAATGAAGGCAGATATCCGCTGGACTGTATACTCGTGACACGGTCGGCTGCGAGGCATTGACAAGGTCGCCACTCCCAAGTTGAAACGTGGCCGCTCCATAAAAGCGCGATGCGATGAGCAGCTGCACGAGAGGCGGCACAGGGAACCCATGACCGCCGATATTTTCCTGCAGAAACAGCACAGCGAGCAGCTTCTTCACGGCACTTTTTGTGAAGCGGGAGCGACACAAAAATTCCGGCTCGTCGTTGGTCTCCACCGGGTTCCGTCGATCCTTGAGGACTCGCCGCGGCGGTGACGTGTATGCGTACGCTGTGTTGTTCAATATTTCTTCATTGGGGTCCACATAATCAACGAACTGCGCAAAGTTGTCGTCCCCCATCATGTTGTTTAAGGAAGCCTTAAGGTTAGGTCATAGGCCACCTTAACCGAGCCTTACTTAAGTACGAGAAAATTTCCGCGATAAGTACAAGGTAGGTTTTTGAAACGCGTTAAGGGCGGACTTATGGCTATGGTTGACTTAAGTCACAAGTATAAGGTTAAGTTAGGTTTGTGAATACGGGGGTGAGTGAGTCAACTCATGAGTGAGTTTGCCAACCTATGATGATCACTTTTCGAAACCCTTTGAAGTTGCATATTCAAACAGCTTCATCTCATAATTGTCTGTCACAGTGGCATAGTGGTTACAGTGCAAGGCTCCTGACCCGAAATTCGTAGGTTCGATCCTAGCCGCAGCACTCACATTTTGAAGGCTAAGTGCTAGAGGCCCGTGTACTCTGAAGTGTCAGTGCATCTTAAAGAACACCAGATGGTTGAAACTTCAGGAGCCCTCCACTACGGCGTGCCTCATGATCATTTCGTGCTTTTGGCATGTGAAAACCCACAAATAATTATTGCCTCATAATTTACTCTCAAAAGAAGTCTCACAACTCGCACATGGGTAACATAACACTTTTGGTACCATATGTTTAGTCGCCAACAACGGACACCACTGGAAGGTTAGATTCAGTGTTGTACACGTTCCTCTAAAACAGGAACGAAAGCTCGTTCCTCGCTCCTTCCCAATTTTGGTACGAGTTCCCATTACAAGTTCTCTTCACGTGAAAGAAGGAAAGAATTGTAAACTTAAGAGCTCGTTTGCTTTGTTAAACACAGTATTAATGAGAACTAACAGACAAAGATGCCAAGGAAAGTATAGGGGAAGCTATTAGAAGTAATTGTAATGTAAATGTAAAGAAAGTGGACGAAAAGATAACTTGCCACCGGCAGGGACCGAACCTGCGACCTTCGAATAACGCGTCCGATGCTCTACCACTGAGCTACGGTGGCGGTCATCCCTCCGTCCACTTTATAGGGTATATATGTGTACTTAAACGTGGGAGCGTCAGTCAGCGCCGCCTGTTGCCATTACGGCGAGTGTGGAACACTCTTTTTTGCCTGTAGGCGTCACGTAGTACGTGATCTTATTACGAGTGGGCAGCTGACTAATAATCCCTCGCATACCACATGAAGGCATCAAGTCTGCCAGAACAAGACCCTCGTTATGAATGAAGGAAAGAATTGTAAACTTAAGGGCTCAGCTGCCTGCTCGTAATAATGTTCTGTTAATTCTCATTAATACTGTCTTCACGTGAAAGGAGCACGTTCCATTTACAGTTCGAAAATTGGAACGTATCGTTACACGGACGTGACATTTGATTTTTTTCAACTATATATAATGTTGGAAAATCCTGAAATAAAGTTAGGAATTAAAAAATCTCATCATACTGCGCATTCTGTGCAAATTTGAACATCGCCTACAGCATATTATCTGGAGATGAAACAATGCTCCTAGAGGAATATTTTTCAAGTAGCACCACACACACACTCCCGACATTTCTAATTGCAACTTTGCCACTCGTCTATTGCAAGTGCAACACAGATGAAACTTACCACTTCAACCTTGGAAGTATAGAGTCGGGAGAGTGCGCTTCAGAAGTGAAAATAGACCGTGCCGTGCCAGCTGACTAGAACATTCGCAACTTCTTATCGTCTTCCAAAATGCTTCTCTTTCCGTTTAGCTCCTAGCTAGGGGTCTCAAACTCGTTTGAGCTAGCACGCCACAGTCACGCAGTTTAGTCTCGCAAGGGCTAGTAAAGGAAAAAAAAATAGTTGGTTGAGGGGGTGTGGGGGGTGGTGTGAACAAGACTCCAGCTAACGCTGCCATTTGAAAGAAGGCGTTTGCCATATCTCGTATATGGGTGATTTTTGAAGGTAACTTGTTGTAAGAGTTCAAGAAACGTATCAATACCGGCCTCCATTACGCCTAAAATCTGGAGACTCCGATTAAGAAATATGCTTGCTTCCACAGTTATGTTTCAGTTCATGGTGACCACACGGGGTGCTTCACGAAAAAAAAAAAATGCTTGAAACCAGTCAGGTCTGTTTATCTTACCTGAATAAATTAAGCATTATTAATTGCTATAGACAAGAATATAATGTGGATTCCATTTAGTAACGTCATAAAACTTTATTCCTTGTGAAGCTGAAAATGAGGGTTAAAGTTCTAAACACGTTGACTTGATGCCTTTAAATGCTGAGTTGCGACAACAGCAGAAATGCCCACATTAACTTCTTGAATGGAGGCGATCCTCATGATCTGTCGCAGCTGTTCATCCTCGAACGGACTTGCTCACCTTCAGCAAGGAGAAAGTTGTTTGCACAAGCAGTGAACCTAGCAGCCTGTCGACCTTGGTTATATATAGGGTGTTTCATAAAGTGTTTTCCAAAATCCTCTAGAAGAAGGGGGGAAGGGGGGGAGTTGCTTGAATAGGAACATTTCCCTCCTGCCTTCATAATTACTTTTTCTGCCTTCATAATTACTGTAGTGGCAGGCATCTTAATATGACTAGAGGAGCCAGTTATGGCAGCAATAAAAGAAATAACTTTTAATTAGTGGAGGTAGGCACTCGGGTGACCCGGAAGAAATGGAGTCCTCCTGACAAAAAGCCCATTCCCGCCTTCATATTTCTATAAAGTAGCCACTTGTAACTTTAGCAGAGTGTGGAAATCTGACCAGTTTCACTGTTGGTACCTAAATGCAGCAGAGCGCTACTGCCATTACTCTTGCAAGACATCCAAAATGAGTGAGAGTCGTTATGTCATCTGTAGATCGACTTCACTGTGCATGTATACAATCTGCACTTAGGATTGTAGCATGCATGGCGAATGTAGAACTAGAACCACTGCCAATAGTTGTCGTGAACAGTGACATCATTGTGGGCATCTGCCAGTTGCGCTCATTAGTGCTGTGGTTTCAATATCATTGGTGAATTTGGTTGAATTTCGCAATTCCATAATAATTACCAGAGGCAGCATTTCCCAGGTCTCGAAGTGGGGATGGGCTCTTTGCAGAAAGACTTCAATTCTTCTATTTTAGCTGATCACTTCGCTAATTAAAATTTAATTCATGTTGTAGTTGATATCTCACTTCTTCTAAGCATGTCTGCTGCTACAGGAAAAATAATTATGAAAGGCAGCAAGCGAACCGTTCAATTCCCTTATTTTTGAGTATTTTCGGACACATTTCTTGAATTCCTCTGCATATTGCTCTTGTGATGAATACCCTCCTACAAGGCCCAGCCGCCTTTTGAGCTCAAGTGTGCGAGGGTTCACATTTATATTTTTGGCTTGCTTTTTAAAAAAAGGTTAACTAATCTTACCTTATCTGATCTTGCCTTTTGGTCGGAGCAGCCGCAATTCCGCCTTTAGATGCATAGCTCTCAGCCGTCGTCACTGATGGCCCTGGAGTCTGAAGGCCCACTGTGTGGGAGCGGCAATGCTATGTTACATGTTCACCCCTGACCTTCCAAGGTCAGTCGCTGACCAATGGTTGACCAGGATGACTAGCGAAGCCGTTAGCACACCGGCAAACTGGTGGCGTGGGAGGCGCCAGTTTGGTATGTAAGGCCAGGTTGCAAACATGCCCGTCAACATTCAAACAACTGTGCCGAGTCTGTAGCAACTTGTCACATTGACATCGTCATCGAGGTTACGAGTATGAGTTCACTGCAACACACAGTGCGGGAAAAACAGCTTACAGGGACCAAGCTTACGTCTATTCACTTCAGAACGGCTTCATTTCTAAAGACAAATGCACTGCTGGGAAAACGTTTTCCAGGGGCAATATATACACTGTCTTATATCACAATATGGAGGCTCTCTGACGTTTCTTATTACTTTATTAATTTGCGCCAAGCCACCCGCTGGTGCCACTGACATCCGCAGTACTGTTCCCTTAGTCTTTCCTCATAGGCACCTTGCTCTTCGAGAGTCCTGACCAAAGTGGCAGAAAATGCAAGGCAGCTTATGTCTGTACCAAGGACACAGAGTGTGGACAGGAATAGGGATGAAAACGAGAGAGGGGGGAAAGAGTGGAGCTACAGCGTTTTAACGATAAGGGCCTGTCCACGCGCTACCCGCACACCCGCACCGCACGTGGCGGGACACCTGCCGCACGCAAGCGGAGGGCGAATGAGCCTATCGGCGACGCTATTTCGCCCTTCGCTTGCGTGCGGCAGGTGTCCCGCCACGTGCGGTGCGGGTGTGCGGATAGCGCGTGGACAGTCCCTAAGGGCTGTTGTAGAAGACAGAGGGGAAAACATGTACCGCACACATTCTAGGAGCCATTGCAACAGCAGCAGCAGTTGCGAACAGATATGGGAAGGATCAATACTCAGATGGAAAAGCTTACTTTTGCCTTTGAGTCGTCTTACAGGAATGCATAAGAAGGCACTGTTGTGTGTCACTGCATTTGTCTGCCACTTCTGCTGATTTAAAGTGCAAGACTACAGGTTTCTGGCAGGAACCCTGCACTTTGACTACCACATAGTTGTACTTTACATTTTTATTAATTCCAGTATTCTGTTCATTCGCTTGTGCTGAGAAAAATAGCTGACAAGTTATTCCACAACATTAAGCTGCATGACACCTTTAGTGTTACATTATCAAGTGAAATAACAAGGGCTCCCTGGGGAGTTGTTTCCATAAGATTGCAACGAATAGAGATATTTATCTAGCTGTTCATAAGAGCCCTATAATAATTATTCAGGTGTCTGAATGTAAATGCAACTTGTTTCCCCAATGACTTCAGAATGTGAAAAATAGGTGCTCTAGGGGGCTCCCAGATGCAAAATTACCTTCTTCAAAGGGCTTCAAAATGAAAATTTTGCTGCTCGAAAAATTGCTGCAAATCAGTGGTCCTCTGTAGCATCACTGTAATTATGCGGACCACATGACCATAGGTCGGCAAAACATTTAGAGCTCACTCACGCTCTCATGAAGCATACCTCACTCTTAGGGCTCACTCAGACTCACACTCACCGATGCTTTCCTCAACCGGACTCACTCGAACTCAGACTCACTAAAATTTTCCTCAACCGGACTCACTCGAACTCAGACTCGCTAAAATTTTCCTCATTCGAACTCACTCGGACTCAGACTCACCAAAATATTACTCACTTGGACTCACTTGGACTCACTCACGGCTCCATCTGAGTCTGAGTGAGTATGAGTGAGTCGACTCATGAGTCCATTAGTGTACTAATAGCTGTTTCGTCCAAGGTGTCAATGCTTTTTAACACTATCTCGCATAATCGGTGCTCTATTTGGCGCTTTTGATCTCTTATCTTTAAATATGAGCTATCAGTTGTTGCAATCCACTAAGGACATTTTTATAGAAAGTGATGACTCACACGAGATATTTTTACAAAGGCCTTCATTTGAAAGAAAATGGGGGGGGGGGGGGGGGTCAAGAAGCCTCCCCCTCTCCCCCCCCGTAACTCACGTATCTGTTCAATTAATATTTAGCTGGCGTATGAACGCTACTGCATTGATATGGGAGTAGACATAAGGCTGATAGTAATGCTGAAGTTGAGTGGATAGGACAAGAGGTCGGCAAAACAATGTGGCGCTCACTTAGACTCACTCATAAAGTATACCTCGCTCTTAGGGCTCACTCGGACTCACGCTCATCAAAGCTTTCCTCAACTGGACTTGCTCGGACTCGGACTCACTGAAATGTTTCACAATGGGACTCACTCAGACTCGTGGCTCGATATGAGCCTGAGTGAGTCTGAGTGAGTCGACTCATGAGTGAGTTTGCCGAGCCTATGACGTACTTTATATGAATTTTGACATTCTTTTTGCATGTCAGTGCACTGCGGCAAGACATAGTATGCGGCAAGTGAGGCCACATACTTAAATTTAGGTTCACCTAAAGGAACCTCAGGTGTCTGAAATGAATAGAAGTCTCCCACCATGGTGGGCCTTATATATTGTGGTTTAGGTATCTAAAACACCAGCAATTGTTATTATTATCCACAGTGCAGTGCCTGCATTAGCAGCCAAAATTTTATTGCTTCACATAACGGAACACATACTCTCACAATGTCCTTGTGTAAAAGGCACACAGGGAATGTGTATTAATGTTAGCTCTGAGCATCTCACTACTTATGTCAAGCAGTTGCTCAGTAAATGTCTGGAAATCTAAAGCCAATTCTATACGGAATTCACTGCACTGGTTGGCTTGCATTGACGCCAGTGAAACCGCTGTGTTGGAGCACTAGCACAGGGGGATGCCATGTTCACGATGTCACATTAATGTTATCAAAATATCACATGCAGGTTCTTTCGTTATTTACGCACAGAGACGTTCCTCCCACATCGTCACATTGCAGTAGGTTAACTGCAACTTGTTTGTCATCAAAGCCGCCATTGTGGAGTGCTAGTATGTTCGGAAACTGCGGCCATGACGTCATGTGCAAGCTATCTGTAGTTAACTCAACATTGTATAAGGTAAAAACTGCGTGAATTAGAAATTAGACGTAATGCAGCGAAGGAACACACAGGACGAGCTCTGACTAACAACTGAATGTTTTATTGCCTCAACGCAATATAAAGAAAAGTGCACATCACACAGTTGTAATCTTTTCAATTGAATGCTTCTGCCTATTGTATCGTGACAAAAAGCTTGAAGTTTCACATGCCATGTTTCCCCGCCCGCTTTTCTTTATATTGCATTGAGGCAATGAAATCTTCAGTTGTTAGTCAGCACTCTTCCTGTGTGTTGTGTTGCTTCGCTCTTTTTACCTTATGTGTGACCGACTAGCCCTAAGAACCACACTTCTAGTTAATTCAACATAGCCAGCCTCCTGTGAATAAAACAGTTCAGTATTGCGATTTTCCAGTCCACTTGTATTCATAAGTTCCTCTCCCAGCAGTTTCCCCGGTTTTGCATCACTTGAGCACCCCATTCTACTCACACATGATGCCCGTTATCTACTTGAGGCATTGCACCGCCCATCTCAACTGCTTGCCCGCTTATCTGCATGCCCATCATCATGCCTAAGGTAGTAGCTCTCTGACGTCACTTTCACTCTTTCTCTATTACTTAATATATTAGAATCCTCACAGTTGGCTCTGGCATTTCATACTGCAGCTTTAGAGAGCACCAAGTTGGGCTATTTGGTGGAAGATCACCTTGAAAAAAAATTTGTACTGCCCTAGAAGCATGTTTCTGGTGCAGTAAAATACTTTTCAAAATGAACGGTAGCTACACCTTCAAAGGGGCATTTCACTGAAATCTTACCTGCCCAGTTTTGCTTCAGAATCTGTTACTTGTATCGTGCCTAGATGAATACGGGGGGAAAAAAAATTGAAGATTGCAAATAAGTCGGACAAATAAAAAATAAAACAGATGGCAGAAATGGCATACATTTGTGCATTTGACTTGCCCATCGTCATTACATGCTATTTCCTGTGGAAACGAGGCGTACGTTTTGCAGCCTTTCTGCACATTGTTGTCCTCAACGGTTGTTCAATGTTGAAATTCCTTAACAGGATTTTCTACGGTTTTGCCCTGATGCAAGAATGCAAAGTACATTATTTCATGCAGACTGCACGTTGGCTGTTGGGCAGTGCTTTCTTGGGTCATTTGTACACCAAGGGAAATTGTAACGTACAAATCTGACTTTTCTTGGCTCTAACAAGCACAAAACATCCTTACATAATCGCATTCCTCTTAATAAATGCATTGTAAGCATACACAATATATTATTTATTCCCAACCAACCAACACCCGCAGCGTAATGTGCCATGCGTGTTGGATATCACTCATTGAGTGCACTTTCCCTTCCTGTATTCCATGCCACATGTTTTGAGCCTGTTAGCAATGTATGGTGCTTGCTAAGATTTGCAATAAGTTGCTATACAGGCATCGCATCAGAAAAATTATGCTTTCAAGCTGATCTAAACACTTTTGCACATCAAGTACACTTAAAGTGACATGTGACTGACATGAAGTCTTGTACTTCTTGCAGTGGCTCTCAAGCATTTTTTTTTTGGCCTTCATCTTCTTAGCACAATTTTGAAGGATTTTGTTTCACAACGTTTGGTAGGATGTGGCAGCAAAAATGAGCCTATTCAGAAGCCTGAAAGCGCGTTAGTGATGCTTGCACACTCAAGTTTTGTCAGTTGCAGTCACTGGGGGAGTATGGTGAACTCAGAAGATCTCATCTGTGAGGGTGTAGCCCATTCACTTGCCTGTTGTTTTAGCAGCCAGCTTATAGCTGTTGTAAGTAGTGACGTCCATCATGTCTGCTTGTAGCCCCTGGCTTATCTGCGCATTACCCAGAAAGTAAGTGAACTGTTGATCTTTTCGACCCACTGCTGCCATGCTTAGTTTAAATTAAAGCACACAATACGAAACCAACCTTATTCACAAATATTTCCGCATATTGAAGGGATAATGTTTACATGTTCTGGCTTTTACACTTGGGGACCCATTCTTCTCGATTCCCTGTGACTAATGGAACTTTTCTGTAAACCGACAAAGGTCTGATTACAAAAAAAAAAAAACAACCGGAGGAAAGTAAACACTAAATTAGCCGTTAGTTATGCCCCTGTAACAGTGACGATTACACATTCACACTGGTGTGCTTTGTTGTGGGAAGTGTGAAACATTTTCTATTCATTTGTGGAAGAATTTAAGAATGGAGTCACAGTCATTCAGTGATAGCAACTTTGAAGATGTGTTCGTGCTTCCTCTGTGTGATTACCCTGAATGACGGCCCACTTGGAGGAGTGAACTGAAAGTCTGGCCAATCCTGAGTTGAACAAGTGTAGGGGACGATTTCATTCATGCAGTCTATAATCTGGTACAACTTGAAAAGGCAGAGGAGACCCCCCCACTTGGATGACTAAAGATGTAATCCCTCTCACATAGTCCGTGAGGTTCTTCAACGGTGGGTCACTGAACGCCTGGCATATGTCAGTCTGCAGTGCACGCTTATTGTTGTTGGCTTGTGTGCATCTGCCTTTGATGTTTAACTGCTTTCAAAATGTTGTACCTGACCAGATATTACTAAAGGCTATGTGTCACATATGTCCGCCTTCTTAAATACCAATGTCAAGATCCCTGATGTTGGTGACAGCTTCAAATGGTTTACTTCTTTCACCTGCATTTCTGTCCAGCAGAGATTCCAACTTTGTGCGCTCCTGGTGAGCGAGGCACTCCATAGATGATGCCACCACTGTGCTAGTGGAGCCAGCAAAGGTGTGACTAGAGCCTTGAGTGAACCCACATGTTCTATGCTAGCATCATTAATCACTACCAATTTCAGCATCACTTCCACATGCCCACTTAAATTTATAAGAAACTAGCGCTCTATCACGAGGAAGTGCCTAAGATCGCATGCACTCAAGCTTCGGTGACATTGACTAGTGTTTTCAAATCGGGGCCCCACACATGTTAAAGATTGAAACTATGCGTGTGCTTCGATATGAGTTACGCCTGCTGAGCATTCTCTAGACTGCAGTGGTGGTCCATCTGCACCAATTGTGCCATTTTGCTACAGTTCTGCTTGTCTGCGCCTTGCTGTGCCCATCGCAGTGCGTCGCAGTCTGCTGTGCCAAATTTCAGTTCCATTTGCCTGCACGCCAGCAAAGTGTTCTTTTTTTTCTTTTCCCCGCCTGAAATATTCAGAACACACAGAGCTTTACTGTGACTGCCATGGTACCCCTCTCCTCGCTTAGTTTCCTCCGATGCGCTTTTCCTCATATAGAATCTCTTAACTGAAGTATCAGCACCGATGCGAAGTTCTAGTTGTGATCTCCATGCTTGACGGTTTTATGTGTCAGTAGTCTAGAATCTCATTGCTTATGGTAAGAAACTTGCGATTATACAGAGACAATTAATTTATATTGTCTCTGAACGCATTTTCAAAAAATTGGGGACCCTTAAGCTTCGCCTTTAAGAGTTGAATGCGATAGCGATATCCTGTCCTATAGTGCGTACTTCAACCACTCAGTGCATACCTTTTATTGTATGATGTTACTCGAGAAGTTTAAATTGTAGATTGCTACAAAGTGGCTTGTGTCAGTGAAGCTTTCACATATGGCTGCATTCTGTGTAATGAGTAACATGCTTCAAACCATGAGCAATTATGTGCGTTAAATGTTTTCGAACTTGCTATGCACCCACTACGTGGTCTTAAGGGAATTCGCACAGTAACGTCTGTGCCTTTTCTAATGGGTGGCCAGCTTTGAACCACGAAGTTGTTATGATAATCACATGTTCTGAGGCCCGATGGCAATGTACGCTTGTACCACGCAACGTTACTGCGATATTACATGTTGTATTGTGAAGCCTGTATACAAGACGCATGCTAAAGCATGAAAGTTATTTTCACTGTGTTTGCAAGCAGAGGAGGTTATTTTTACTGTATTTCCAAGCAGATGCGTGGCTGTGTGGTAGAGCACCTGCTTGCCACGCAATTGGCCTGAGTTCGATCCTCACTTAGACCCGGAAATTTTTATTATTTTATTTGCATCTTTCTTGATTTTTCGGTCACGGACAAGATAATGATTTTTTGCTCTCAACCAATGACGCCGACGGAATTTCTTCGAAACGTGCTCTATAACGCTATCGTGTTAAAAGTCAGTATCGATATCAATCAGCCCACCTTGCAATCCCCCCAACCCCTCTCACCCCCCTTCTGAAAACTGGTGACTGCATTCCTCGCCAGACGTCCTTCGCCAGCTTGCCGGTTCTGGGGCACCCTGTTTCACCGACCCCTGTGCTGCCTGTGAGCTACACTGGGACTCGTACTATGGCAGTGGCAACAAATGTCATGGTGGGAGTGTTGTGATAACTAACTCCAGAACGCGAACAAAAGTGATGACAGCCCTTTCCCCTTCCCTTCCACTTTGCTGATTTCATCTACACTAGCCCTCACTCTCTGCACCTTTTACGCGGCCTTCCCCAAACCACCATCGTGGCATACCTCAGCTATGCTATGCTTCACAGCAACAGTGTGTTACAGTAAAGCCTATCAAGGGTTTCTGCAGGTTCGCGTTACATGGCTTATAGTTGTTCATTACTGGCACATATACTTTCTCCCATGCGTAATGTGCACATTGTGCAATTATTTTGTGCCTGATAGTCAATAATTTCCGCGTACAATGGGATATCAACCATCATAAGATGGACAGGTGACAAAATGTACTTTGCATGTTGACAACTGCTAACAGGTTCTTGTTTCCAACATTAGTTTTTTAAAATATAGTTATAGGTTGCTGGTATTTAGGTTCTGTAAATTTTTCTGCTTGGAATGACATTTTGGCACCTGCTACCCGTACAAACCATATGTGCCATGCGCACCATGTCACCTAATAATTAACCACAATGTAAATCTAGTATGCTGTGGGGAAGCTAGCATATGACATTCTTTCGTGTGCAGAGCCTGATTGATGACTGCTGTCAAACTCTTGCTCTGGCTTCCTTGTTTACACAAGGCAGCATGTGTTGCTTGCATGCTAATAAGAATATGCCCCAAAACATTAGAGGCAATTACTGCTGCACTACTCCAAGCGGTCCCAAACTAATTTCGTCCTATCCAAATCTGCTCCGAAACACAGTTCCATATGATCCAAAACAGCTTTTTTTTTTTCTTGCTCCAAGAAATTCTCCAAATCCTGAACTGACTGGACCACCGCTGTAACATTTTAGACTCAAGTTACGAATTTTCTGCCCTCACACTATGTGCTTTGTGCCTTCAACAAAGTTTACTGTACAGGTGGGCAATTTTTAAAAAGGTGACTCAAAACTTTGTAATGGTGTTGTGAAAAATTGTATCAACAGGCACAGCTCATTCCAGGTGTGAACCACTTAGAATACTGGCTCATTCAGAGATATAGGCTTGGGCATTTTTTTGCCCCCCAGCTCAAACGTTAAACTTTGTGGCAGCTGGGCTGACATCGTAATTCAGGCTAAAAGGTTAAACGGGAGCGTTGCTTTCTGTAACGCGTGGAATAGATGACTGGTTGCCTATTGCATACGGGGTAGACAGATGTGGTGAGGTGGAAAGCATTGGATGATGCGGTTGATGGGGCTAACTAATGGCTAATCGTGTTGATGCATTGCCTTGCAGGCTTCCACAATTGATGGGCGGCGGAAAGGGGCCTGCCTCTTCTGCCAGGAGTACTTCATGGACCTGTACCTGTTGGCCGAGCTCAAGACCATCTCCCTGAAGGTGCGTGCGAGCACAGTTACCCGAAACAGAAGCAGGTTTCAAATGTGCCCAGTCATCACTGGCAAACTTTTAGTGGCCAATGATCGAATGGAGTGTGGGTACAATGAGGCAGCAATCATGTTGGTAACATGCAGACCTGCTGCTGGGAATAGAATATCCTTCTCACTGTGGTTTGTCAGTTTAGTATTTATCTCTAAATGATTGTGAGCATATGCACAAATAATTTACTGTAAGAAGTGCGATGGGATCTGCACATTTTCTTACCCCGAATAGGTTCAGTACAAATACATGTGGTCAAGAGCTAGCTTCATATAGGCAGTGTCCACGCGCATGGGGTTCTCATTTGACCTTACTTTCCCTCTACTAAAACTACCATCCTGTTCATTCTCGCCCTTGGAAAAAAAATATTAACTGCTTTTGTTTGTTCATAGCTAGGGCCTCATCCCGGTGGACTTAATTCCTTAGTTCCGCATGTAAGGGTTTATTTATTGGCCAGCTGCAGCCTCATGCTTCATGACGCCGTCTGGCAAAAAGACCCGCTGCGTTGGTCTGATCTGCATGGCACTGGCTAATCATCCCAGGTATTGCACGTATATGAATACTCGACAAAAAGGATAGGGAAGCACATTCCGTCGTAGCTCAATTGTTAGAGCATGGGAAGTGTAGTTCGAGCATGGGACGTGTCACAGCTTGGGTCGTGTGCCATGAGCACGGTGATGTAATAGACAGGTGGCCAAATGCGCCGCTTCGCCAATGCAACGCGCGTGTCACGAAATTGTTCGACTTGCTGCCACTTTTTTGCAAGGTGGCAGCAGGGGTACTGTGGGCTGATTTCTCCTCTCCAGCGCATTTGAAAGTAAGTAGCAAGCGTGCGTCGCGATCATTCAAATTGCATTTTTACGTCTCTGACTTTTCAAAAAGACCTTCGTGATGCTGTGCTGCTGTGCACCAGAGAAGTCTTGAATAACACTGAAAAGTTGCCATCACTTTGAACGGGCTTTTCACGCGAATTTGTGCTTGCAGTGTGACACATCGTTCATTCCTTGCCTGTTTATTGTTTCATTTCTTTATTTTCTGGATACAGGTGGTTTTGCCAAAGGAATCGCATTTCAAACTAAGATCTTTACGATATGCTCACGATCAAGTACATCTGTTTCTTCATCCTCATTGCAATATGGATAAGAAATTCTTTATTAAATTTACGAATATGCAGCAACAGTATTTCTTCCCAAAACAAACTCGCACACTTTTACTCAATCGGTGGCCACGTTCAGCAGGTATTGTCGCACCCAGAAGATCGTGAATTAATGACGTCCATCAGCCCAGCTCTACATACGATAACGTGACAACCAGATATTTTTTACTCTTTACACTCGTTATTATGAATTTTCAAGGTTCCGGAAAAAAAAAAATAAAATACACGGGTGTGTCCCCTGCAACTAGCACTCTGTGTCAGTCTTATCGAAATTGCCTGCACCTATTGGAACATTTTCAGCTCAATGAAGCCTGTAACACTTACTTTTGTGGGCGAAGCTGGCAGACCGCCACTACAAGCTATTAAAAACACAAACAGCATTCTACAGCCACTAAAATATATAGTAACTGGCCTTTACAAGACAGCGAAAGCTTGCGATGTGCAACTTTCGGCCCAGAAACCCTTCGCGAATCTAGCAGCGGCCACGAGCACTCGGGGCACTCATTTGGCCTCCTGTCATATTCTACCACCGTGACCACAAGCCCTCCTCCAGCCAATCCCAAACGTGGACGTTTGCATAATTCTGCACCTTAATGCTTTTGGTGCTCTGGTGCTCTGATATAATTTTTACGCAAGTTTTCTACTTTCGACCCAAGTATTTGGTGGCGTGTTTGACTCTGGACGCTTTTAATTGGGTGAAATACTTCAAAAGGAGTCAGTATTGTGATGTGTTGTTTTTTTCTGCCTCTTGTGCAATACAGTGCACTGGTGAATTAGGTTTTGTCACAGGGTTGAATTAATGGAAGGCCTCTGTATTATCCAATTCCCGGGATCCTTAATATGGAAACTAGAGAGAAAGATTATTTTTGTAGTGTTGTTGAATTGCCATTTCACAATGCCTAAAATACCGCTAGCGCTGTGAGATGTTAGTATGTTTAGGGCCTACGTAAAAGTTATACATTATGTTCTAAGGAAATCAGTCAACATGGTAACTTTAGGTGCTGCATAGCATGTTCCTTGTGTTTCTCGTCTGTGTTGTGCAATCCACCCAGCAAGTTCCAGGAAATTTTACTGAGCCGCTTTGACTGATATGATTTGACTAATGAGAAAAGACTTGAAACAGTGACGTCACACCAACGGTCAGGTGCTGAAGTTTTGGCTCAAAATTGAAGTCATTCGACCTTTGCTGTTCCTTTTAAACAATAAGCCAATTATAGTGAAATTAATGACAGTATATTTTCCATATAATTTGTCTGTTTAAATTAATTTAGCATTTTACGTTGGTGTTTCTTCAAGGAACTGGCAATTGCCTTGAACACATTATTAGATATTTGTGAAAGTGAGAGAACTGCAATTTGTAGCACTATAATTTGCCATCTTTCCTCCATATATATGCGTATTACAGTTTAATAGCGCACCATTACAAACAGCGGTGCTTTGCAGCAATGAGTGGAGCAGCCGAAATGGGGCATCTTTCACTCGAAGAAAGCCACTGAAACGTCAAAAAAGGAAAAAAAATTTGAGAGCTCTGTCTCTGCTTCGGCCTCTCAGTTTTTTTCCTTTTCCGACATTTTAGTGGCTTTCTTTGAGTTTAGGTATGTAACAGCTTGCCCAGCAAGCAACACTCGGTGCGAACAACTCGGCCAGCAAGCAACACTCGGTGCGAACAACTCGGCCAGCAAGCAACACTCGGTGCGAACAACTCGGCCAGCAAGCAACACTCGGTGCGAACAACTCGGCCAGCAAGCAACACTCGGTGCGAACAACTCGGCCAGCAAGCAACACTCGGTGCGAACAACTCGCCAGCAAGCAACACTCGGTGCGAACAACTCGGCCAGCAAGCAACACTCGGTGCGAACAACTCGGCCAGCAACACTCGGTGCGAACAACTCGGCCAGCAAGCAACACTCGGTGCGAACAACTCGGCCAGCAAGCAACACTCGGTGCGAATAACTCGGCCAGCAAGCAACACTCGGTGGGAACAACTCGGCCAGCAAGCAACACTCGTGGCATTTTTCATTGCGTGACAACACACTATTTCATATGCTATACTAGACCCTTTTCGTAATCCACATGTGCACTTCCCCGCACTGCAAATTCACCCAACTTAACGGCGGCACCTGTTGTCCTTCAAGGGGGCACAAGGCCATACTTGCGTGTGCTAGAGCTTGTCTATTGAACCTTTAGCCGCCAACCCTTAGCTGTACTCGTCACACGAGTTTGTACCAATATCACCAACAAGTCACACTCATCCCTTTCGATTTTCTGCTCCTTCTGCCACCACGGTTGTCGGTAGCTTTGCTTGCAATTTTCAACCCTAGATGGTGGTAGTTATCTATGAAAAACTGCATTTCATGCCTTTCGCACGTGTAAAAATAATTTCAGGATCAGAATTGCATGGAAAAAGTTACGACTACTTTTTAAAAAAAATTGGTGATTTTGGTTTGTTTTATGGGAGTTAAATTGGTGGTTAATGGGTTAAGCATGTTTGTATCAAGAGGGCTAAGTATGAGTTTTCCCCAAGAGCGCAAGCAAACAGCGCTTGAACACGCTGTTTTGGGTAAGTGATTAGCTACCATTAGTTGGGCAAACTGCATGGCAGGAAAGCCAGCTTTACAATTATGAAAGGGGCCTATTATGCATCGTACTACATGCAAGTGAAATTCTTTCAACTCGAGTTCACTCTGTTTTTGCTAACATTCTGCTGGAAAAATCAAAAGCATGTCACGGCCATGGCAGCAGTGGCGAACTGGGCCTTTGCACTTACATATGCATGCATCATTTTGCTCTAAAACCCTTTGGCTGTCAAATGTTTTTTGCTAAATGCAGCCCCATGAGGTTTTTTTTTTTTTTCATTTCAGGTTGGTTTGAGAATGGTTTACACTAATTTTTGTTAAATGGCCATAATGTGAAAGAAATATCTGAGTATAGATGTGTTGATGAGTGTTAATATAAAAATAAGAAACTTCTAATAATTGCAAAGTATGTACAAAGGAATAAATATTGAACAAAAAAATTTACGTGATACAGAATGCAAAAGTGGCCAGGTGATGTGGCAATCCTGGACTGAGTGCTTATTGAGTTAGCTTTCCATTGTTTACTGGAAAATCTGTTTTCTGTTCATTTTAAAACTGTCTCATTCCAAATTGGATTCTTGCGTGATAACATTATTTAGCAGTTTCCTGTTTACAATGAGCAATGCGGCCAATGCTTGATCAATCGCATAGACTTCATGAAGATGACCATTTCTATGCTTGACTGCTTGCCACTGTGCTCACTAAAAAGTAAATTTTTTCGCCACTCTGGGCATCCTTGTCAACCGTGCAATCAGTAATTTCTTGAAATTGAAACTAGTTTAGCCTAGCCAGCAGTTGCCAACCATTCCCAAACAGCAGGGAATGCTGAGCTGGGAACTGGCAATTCGTGGATGGTTGTGCAAGGGCATTTTATGCGATAATTTTTTGTAGGGTCGTCACTTCTTGGACAGAGGTGGTAGTATAATATAAGCACTGTATAGATAGTGTTTGTCTATCCCCTCAATCTTTGTCCCAAGTTTGTGCCCTTCACTGCAGTATGTCTTTGCACTGGCAAGCCTGGCTAACTTCCATTTTATAGTTAATATTTACGTAGGTGTCATTTTCACGGCAGCGTAGTTCTCGAACATGCACCATGACGGCACTTGAAAAGGTTTTTCATTATTCCTGAATTATTATACGTTCTGATGAGCAGTAGGAAGCACAGCTGCATGTGTGTTTGATATTGAAGCATGTTTACGTAATTTGAATGCCAGAAAGTTTGTGACGTGTGGCAAGGGGGGATCCACAACAGGATGATTCACATCATATTCTCATTGCACAGGCAGATGTGGATAGTGAAATGTTTCTTCCTGGGATTGTTAACATGCACAGTAATGCAACAAGTGGAAAGACAATCAAAAATATTTCTGTTCAAGGTTTTGCCTTATGCCCCCCCTTTTTTTTTACCTGTTGTAATTAGAAGATGGCCATGGAGCGTTCTTTGTCTCAAGTGACGCTGTGATTTGGTGGGGGTTTAACTTAAAATTATTTGTGTTTTGCTCACTTGAGGCTTGCCTGTCGTGGAGAGGTACAGGCACCCAGCACTGTTGTCATAGGATGCGATTGTTTGTCTACAGAAAGTCTTCCCTTTTTCTGCTTTGTTCTTCCAGGCTGTGAAATTTTAAAGCCAGACAGCGCTGTATTTCATGCAAGGGTCAGGGTTCTTTTTTTTCTTTTTCCATGCTTCAAGCTGCAAAAGTAGTCACTTTTTACTGATGCCTTAGCATTAGTACTTTGAGAAATGAATGCTGAAATAAAAAGATGGAATTGCATTTGTGGGTAAAGATATAAATGTAAACATATTTTACAGAGATCTGTCTGGATGGGTAAAAATTTTATTAAGAAAAGTGGCTGGAGAGTTTGTTTTTTCGTATCGTAACATTTGTGGATAGTTTGGTTATTTTCCATTGTTTAACAATAGCGTATGTGGTGGTGCTTTACGTAGAACGAAAACTCTGGGAAGCAAATAGGTTTTTCCTGTGCATGTCATGGGCTTTGCACACCCATTCCCAGCGTCAAAGTCCTCAGTTTTTACTGGGCAGTCTATCTGACCGCCTGTTATCTGAATTATCTCAGGGTTGAACACAAAGGGTAGCTGTTATCTTAACATTATTTGAGTGGGAGTGCTGTCTCGCTTTTCCTCTCCACGTGAGCTGTACATATCAGAGTACATGACTGCAACTCGGGCAATATATCTCCGTGTCAATGTCTTCAAAAGGTCATTTGTGGTTGCCGTGCTTTCTCTTAAAATTTCCAGCGTTCCAAGATCTCTCCGGAGCCTTGCACTACGGGGTCCCTCATAATCATATTGTGGTTATGGGACGTAAAACAACAATTATTCTTATTGCCAGTTGTTCGCTCTTACCTACTCTCGCACCTAATTTCATCAACTTAAACTTAATGTTGCTTTCACATTCACCAGCACTGACCAACTGCAAAGTGTGTGTGTGAAGTGGCACATATGCTTGCCTTGTTGCAGAAAGGGTATCAAGTGTACTTGTTATGCCTTACTGACCTCTGAATGGATGCCATATGTGCGAATGAGTATCCACAATGCTTTCCAGGTGACAACCGTGGACATGCTGAAGCCTCCGCCAGATTTCCGCTCCAACTTCGACTCGACGCCGCCACCGATCCTGATCGACGGGGGTGAAGCGGTGCTTGAGAATGAGAAGATTGAGCGCTACATCATGAAGAACATCCCTGGCGGGCACAACCTGTTCGTGCAGGACAAGGACACGGCCACCGTCATCGAGAACCTCTACAGCGTGAGTAACTTGGTTGGGGCCAGTGCTCGACCCTCTACGTAATTCGCAAGTGATACCTAGCTTTTGTGCTCTAAAACCAAGATTTTTCTACTGCGACAACCGGTCTGTCTGTCCCACCCTTGCACCTGCAAGGGATAAAACTAGGGAGTTTCAACAATAGGCCTTTTTCAAGCAATGCCAGAGCACCCCGTGGGGGGCACGGAGCACTATGGAAAAATTGTGTACGTCAAGCGAGCCAGGTGATTGGTCACCCGCGGCTCATTGGCACTGTGGGAGCACGAAACGAAAAGAATATGTTGCCACGTTTTGACTATCCTTGCAGTAAAAGCTGGTTAATTCGACACCCGTTAATTAGGAAAATCGAATAATTCGTATGTGTTCACTGGTCCTGGCCAGTATATGCATGGTTTAATGGCATCAAACTCTCGTTAACTTGGTCACATGTGGCTGCAACCCAGTTCAGTTGGATGATCCTCGAAGCACGGCACATCTGCAACGCAAAGAAACGAAAACTGCGTTCGCGAAGAGCCATAACGCCCACTGGCTTTCAGAAAGGCATGGCCGTTATCCCCAATTGCGTTGTTATAAAAGTTATGCGTTCAGAGCACATTTTGAATTGAGACAGGGGGGTCTCAAGCCTTGTGCACACTTTGAACAAAGTCACAAATGGCTGCTAACATTGTGGCTTTTACATTGTTCTTGTGCAAAATAAGTTCTGGATTTACGTTTTCCGGAAGATAATGAAAGTGCATTGATGTAATAGACGTTTATTTCTTTTCTTGATACTTTCGATAAGTCTGTTGATTTGGACAGTCTCGTGAAATCCAAATTAACAAGCTTTTACTGTAATATTCATGTCCGAACATATCTGCATGCATTTCTATGCATGAAATATGAAAGACAACGCATTTAGTGTAGGTATTAACGAGCGGATGTAGAGTCGATCCACTTATAATAATATTCAATACAGTCAACTGCCGATTTTTCGGACATGCTTGAAAATTCGGACGCTTTCGCGGCACCATCACAAGCCCCATAGACGTCAATGTATAAGAACGTCTGAAATTTCGGACGCGGAAACTCTTCGGCGTCCGATTTTTCGGACTCTTTGCCCAATTTCTGGCCGGAAATGGCATTATTTAAAGTTCCAACCTATGCCACATTTATCGTCTCGCAGGTTTGAACCAGCGCTTTCGCGAATCGATCTGTTTGCGGCCGCAGCAGTGTCCGAAAGTTGGCTTTGCCGCAATGCTTAGGTGTTATGGGGTGAAGCAGATCAAAAATACGAAGGGGTTGCAGTGCGGCGATGTCATTTCGGATAAACACTGGGCATGCATGGAGGCGTGATGGCGGCAGGTGGCAAACTCGCCAGTGCGACTTAATCGCTGACAATACTTTATGATAAGCATCTTGAGCTAACTGCTCGGTAGTGCATGAGGTCCAGCGCAGTTGTAGGCGTACTGCACGCTTTTTAATGGGCAACAAGCCGAACGCGCCGCGCCGCCGTTCGTGTTGCCTCTTTGTGCGAGACTGCTAAGTGCTCCGCGCAGACGCGTTGCCGTGAGGAACGAAAGCCCCATCGCCGCCCCGTGTGCGGTCAGAAACTGAGTGGGCATAACTATCACCTCTTCACGGCAAACGCGTGCGTACACTACAGCTAGCAAGTGCCCCGGCATTGACGGAGTCTGCGTAGTTGGCGACGTGCTGCACACAACTAGGAACGATCGGCTGCACACGGCGGTGATTTTCGTTCAGTAGCGCATCGTTTACGTGCGCACAGGAATCGGGGAAAGTTGGACGATCCGCTCTTCCGCCACAGCCTTTGTGTTTCGCGTCATCGTTCCCAAACACCCCATGCGAGAGAGCCGCAACTTAATGCGCGCTTTGCTGGTATCGGCACAATAGTTAAGCGGGGTATGCGGCACGTACCGAATGTATACACAAGAGCCTGGGCGCTCACCAAAATGCCTGATAAGTGTAACGGAGCCATTAAAGCTATTTCGGGCATGGGTGGCGATTTGACCACTAGAGCGGAATTAAAAAGCATGAATTCGTTTTTCGGACTGCCCGATTTTTCGGATGATTTCGCGGTCCCTAGGGAGTCCGAAAAATTGGCAGTTGACTGTATTTTTCGTGGCACTTGAATATTATTTGTAAGTGGATCCAACTCTACATCCGCTCGTTAATAAAATTCCATTGTTATAACCAATAATTGTTGAGACGGGCTGCATAAAAAAGCAAAATACAGTGAGCTGTCAAATTTTCAGACATGCTAGAAAACTTGGAAGCTTTCGCAGCACCGCCGCAAGTCTCATAGACGTCGGTGTCTAAGAACGTTCGAAATTTCAAACACTGGAACTCTTCAGTGCCTGATTATTCGGAATTTCTGCACCAACTGCAGGTCCGAAACGGTCGTGCCTTAGTTCAAACCAGCACTTTGCAAGTCTATCCGTTCGCAGCCGTAGTAGTTTGAAAGGTAGCTTTGCTGCAATGGCTAAAGTGTGATGGGGTGAAGCTAATAAAAAAATCTGAAGGTGTCACTGTCACAGGCACAATGCGGCAATGTCTTAATGGATAAGTACCAAAGGGTGCGGAGGCATGGGAGTGGCAGGCGGCAAACGTGGTAGTACAGATTAATAATTGACAACTCTTTGAGATAAGCATCTTCAGCCAACTACTTGGTAGTTCATGTGGCCTAGTGCAGTTGTGTACTAACCGCATGCATTCAACACGAAATAACCCAAACGTGCCGCGCTACCGTTCATGCTGTCTCATTGTGCGAGACCCCTAAGTGTGCTGTACAGAGGCATTGCCTTCACGAACAAAAGCAGCTCACTATTACCACGCCCGTGTGCGGCCATAAACGGCATGCCATAATGAACGCTTTCACGGTAAACGTGTGTGCAATACAGCTAGTGCCCCAGTAGTAACAGCACGACGCTCGTAGGTGTCGTGCTGCTCATAGGTTGCTGCAGCAGCTTATCAAGCTAGACACTGGGGTGCAATCGCCACAAGTGTCACACCACGTGATTCTCACTGGCTGGCACGAGGAAACCCCAGTCCACCTCGGTGGAATAGTTGTTAGTGTTCGGCTGCTGATCCCAAAGGTCACGGGTTCGATCCCGGCCGTGGCGGTCGCATTTCGATGGATGTGAAATGGTAGAAGCCTGTGTTCTGTTATGTGAGTGCACATTAAAGAACGCCAGATGGTTGAAATTTCCTGAGCCCTACTACGACGTCTCTCATAATCATATCGCGGTTTTCGGACATAAAACCCCAGATATTATTATTATTATTATTATTATTATTATTATTATTATTATTATTATTATTATTATTATTATTACAGAGGAAACCCCATGTCCGTCAGCTTTGCTTGTTTTGCGTGAAGTTCGCAAAAGTGCGCATAATGAGGGGTGAGAGAGCTGAACGTGATCGCGGGCAGCTCACTTTGGGCAATCCATTCGGTGTTTTAAAGGGGTGGTGTGGTGTAGCCCACTCATGTTTGGAGGGGGTGGGTACATGGGAGGGCGACGGGAGAGGCACGCAAGGCTGTCGGCTCTGACAAGGCAGCCGGAGGGCTTCTATTGTATGAGGCGCGGCGGCCATTGCCGGGGGTGTAGCGGCTTGAATGTTTTTCACTTTTTTCTTTCAAGTATTTCGTGTTCCAATACCTTTTGGCACGGACACCTAACAGCCAGACTTCATTGTTATAACCGATAATGCGGCATGGGGGGGCATTGTAGCAGGCGGGATATTTCACCATAGAAAAAGTACAAAAGTTGACGGGGCAGCAGCTTCTCATTGTTATAACAGATATATTGTTAAAATCTGTATCATTATAAGTGGGTTCTACTGTATGTCCAATGTAGCAGTTATGCGGCATATGTATTATCGCGTGCCGATAGCGTGAGGACGGACTATCTGTGCAATATGAGCTGCAACAACAAAATCATGTTTATTGAATGATTTTGTGTAATTTACTGATATGAGTGTGACTTATTGAATGACCACGGATACCTTTGCACTTCACCATTTAGTCTGATAAGAAGACTTCTGCACTTGCCAACTGCATTTAGCCGCTATGGCCCTTAAGAGATCATTTCAGTGCTTCATCTCTCGGGTACATTGCTCACGATAACGGATATTTAGAGTTGGCTGTGGACCCTCAATTATACGGACGTATAATTGCGACGACCCGCATTTTGCAACAAATTGTACAGAAATTGGTTTGGTCCCGGCAAAGCCCCCCATAGAAATAAAATATCAAAATGTAAATTCAAATGTAAATTCAAAAAATGTAAATAATGTAAATTTTTCGCTGACCCCGCATCTTAAGATGACTTTCTGATTCTGTCTGAGAAAAATATCACCTTTTTTACTCAAATGTAATGCCGATCAAATATTCACAGGACGAAGATAAAAACTTACATGTCCCTAGGTTGACGATTAGAAAAAACTAGGGAGACAGGTACAGTGTGCCATCTTAGAATGGAAAATTTATTCTACTGGCAGTCCATTTGCTTCAGGGATCTAGTTTTTCGGGCTTTAAGATTGCTTCTGGGTGCGTGTCAATCACATGTGTATCCAGGGCTGTTACATAGACAAGCCTTGTTCAGACACTTCGACTTTTCGGATAGCTTGTCATTGAGATACGGGTATTTTCACATTTTCAGGCCATGGAAAGCTTTCCTGGTCGACATACAGCTGAAGGATCTCCCTCAGTCGCAGGCCTCTAGCACACGAGAAGGACACGATGCAGTATTTCACTGTGCAAAACAGCTTTCCCTTAGGCTTTCATAATAACAGCGGCTGATTGCACTTCTCAAGAGAACAAATACGACGCACGCAGCACAGTCGCACACGAAAGCATCCTACACGAACTCTCACCTAAATGTGCTCCGTCACCATCATTATGTGATGGCAGTGACACTGTATCTGACTCTTTTGATGGGAGGCTGTTGCCAATATGGTTTTGGTTTCATTTTTATGCGCAGGCAAATTTTGGACTCAATTTATCAGAACAAAGATGCGTGTTGGATCCGGTTTTTAAGTTACGAATAAGTACTCACTTACACCTCTGTTAATGAAATACTTAGGTGCCATTTTCACAAATAATTTGACCTACATTCCTTGGAGTGGTGCAAGGTTGTCCTGTAGGCTTGTTCGGGTGGTCTGTGCCTGTCTTTTGGGCAAGGCTGAGTGTCACTGCCTATACATTTAGTTTTTTTGATTATACGACAGCTAGATTATACAACGATCTTGCATTGTCACGTCAAAGTCATATAATCAGGGTTCCACTGTCTATGGTCACCTGTCAGCCAATAGACCCCTTTCAAAATTGCAAGTGCGTTCCCTGTGCTGCATATTTTCCTTCATCATGGCGGCATCTGTCATCCTTTAAGGGAGAGGAGGCCCTAGTGGAACGTGCCATGGGTTTTCTATCATGCGGGTTTATTTATATCAAGGGAGCCCAGTGAATGTTTTCCATGCCATAGGGCAAGTAAACTGCGCTTGAACATGCTGTTTGCAGTAAGTGACCAGCCGCCATTAGTAGGGAAAACTGCGCTGCAGGAAAGCTAGCTTAACAATTATGAAAGGGGTCTATACAAAAAAAAAACCCAACGGACATATGTGAAATGCAACACCTGCAGTTAGTGCAAATGATGGGTCATAAAACATCGTTTGGTACATGCGGTGTGAGTGACGCGCACGCCACCTAATCAGTGTATCTCATTTTACTAAATGCTGACTTTACTCTATAGTGTAATCTTTAAATCTCGGAACCTCAACGTCTGCTCATCGATAGTGTTGGTGGACATTGATTCCATATGGATGCACGAATTTCGTGACCACTCCTGCACTTGTTCTAGGAAACCAAGTTGTATTTTCTTATTTAGTATGTGCTGTACCGCAGACTGGCGCCAAAAAAAAAAAAAAAAAAGCATGCTTCAGAACCGCTCAGCTAGTCCAACAGTGGCACGCAACAGCGCTAGATGAACTGAAATCGTAGAGAGGCCATCGGAGCTAAACACAGAAGTTTGTGGTTGAATTACGCAGTAGTAATATGTTGCACCTTGCCAAATTCACTTGATCTGAGAAGTGCTGGCACAGTGCAGGCAGATAGCTAAATGATGAGGCCCGTGCATTCTTCGTGGCAGTTGCTGTGGCCAGTGCTATGGTGTACACACTTTTTCCCATGAGTGCTTGCACACCCACTGGTGGTGCGTATGTGCTTGAAAAAGGTCTATTGGTTTAAGACTGTGAGTATCGTGCGAATTTGTCGCACGATGTGCTGACATTTGGTGGTTCCAGAGCATTTGCTAGCCTCATCATAATCTTGTTGAAGCTTTAGTGATGTAAACTTCAAATTGTTACTGTAAATATGTCATCTGTAATTTAAGCATCTCTGTGGCCTTCACATAGTTCTCTTGTTTTTTGCAGTCACTTGCTCTTTGTTTTGCATCGAACAGTTTTTGAACCGTTTTGATCCGAGTGCTGCATCGCTTTCTTTGCTTGTGCAAGTTCAAAGAAATGTCAGTGTAGTGCATTACAATTTGTACTTTGTTTTCCCCATGTAATGGCACAAGAGCCTTGACCTATTCAAGACAGTATCTTACCAGGTTTATGTCCTAGTGGTCTTGTATTTGGCTAACGGAAGCGAAAAGCACTGGAATGAAGTTAAGCTTCCCTTGCGCAGAAATTCAAGCTGATGCTGACCCGCCGGGATGAGCAGTCCAAGAAGTCTCTGCTCAACCAGCTAAGCAACATCGACGCCCACCTGCGCAAGGGGGGCTACCGCTTCCTCACGGGCGACACCATGTGCTGCTTTGACTGCGAGCTCATGCCCCGCCTGCAACACATCCGCGTTGCCGGTGAGCGTGCCTAGTTTGCTCCAGGGTTGTTGTGGTTTGCATGCACATTGCTGACATTTGGTGGTTCCAGAGTATTTGTTTGTGATCACGCTGGAATTGGGACAATGTATATTTGCTAGCCTCATCATAATCTTGTTGAAGCTTTAGTGATGTAAACTTCAAATTGTTACTGTAAATACCGTATTTACTCGCGTAATGAACGCACTTGCATAATAAACGCACCCCCCAACTTCAGTCATCAAAATTTGGATTTTTTTTTCTCCCGCGTAATAAACGCACCCCTACATTCATCCGCTGCAGCCTGCAAACCGAAAAGTGGCCCATTGTTGATCTTTTCCGTTTTTTATTACGCCGGCCCCCCTCGGTTCGCTCCCCCCCCTTCGCCCGCTGCCACGCGCAGTTCTTTTTCTTTCTATCTGTGCGCGGCACGTTCCCTGTCTTTTTGAATTATCCGTGCGCCACAGCGGGTTTCTCGAGCGGTGCGAGTGTAGAGACATCGCAGCTCACAAGCACACAGCGAGCGAAGATCACAAAACTGCCCGCGCCAACCAACGGTCGCTTCCTGCAAATACGAAACTTTGAGGCCCAACCACATGCACGCGATATTCGAGCGGGGCGGCAGGATTTTCTGTCGCGAAGGGCCATCCGTCGCCGTCGCAGACATGTCGCAGTTTTCTGGAAAACCAGATAAATTCGCTGGTCAATGAGGCAATGAGGAAAAAAAATCAGTGAATTGACAATAATCATTATCTATTATTAATTCAGACAGATAGCTATCAAAAAAAAATTCCCCATCTCGCGCTAAAGGGAACCATGTGTGGATGCGAAGCAGCGGGGAGAGAATTAGCTTGAGCGGGAAGAACGTCGCCGCTCTCATTTCACGGCAGCGGTCCGGGCGCTCATCGCGGCGCTGCACAGGAGAGAGAATGGGCGCGCCCGCTCCGTCATTTTCATACCGCGGAACTACCGTGGCGCCCCCAGCGGAGCAAGCAGCTGTCACACCACCTGTCGTTCGCGCCGTAGAGGATTCCTAGAGGAAAGGACGGGGGGGACTGTAGGAGAGGAGAGAGGGGACGTGCATGCGCTGTGGGGGGTGTGGGACGCGTGAGCCGCTCCGTAGAGTAGATGATTCCAAGAGGAGAGAGGGGGGAGAGGACGCGCATGCGCGTCCTCTGCGCATGCGCGTCCTTCTAATCATCAATCATGTTTTTTCTGCAGTGTGGGAGGAATACTTTCGTTTATAATCAAGATTTGATGGCAAATTAAAGGGATGTGATCATTATGTGAGTAAATATCGTGATAAGTGCATAAAATGCATGAATGGGGTAGTGTGTCTGCACATGTTTGCCCTTTGATGCTGCAAAAATTTCAGAGGGGTCCCTGAGGGAACATGACGGCGGAAGCCATGGTTAGGGGATTTTCTTGATCGTCTTGGTGTCGTGCTTTTGCAAACATGAAGTGGGCGTTTTGCAAGCGCCTTCCTTTAAATCATGCACACGCTGCAAAGACAAAGTAAACTAACGCACAGCTTGCACTACATCGTAAAAGATAAAAACAGCACAAAATAGACGAGATGAACGAAGAAGCACACGTAGGACGAGCGCCGACTAACAACTGACTGTTTTATTGCTTCGATGCAATATAAAGGAAAAGGTGCGGTTTAACAAGTCACGTGCAATTTCTAGCCGTACGTCACGATATGATGTGTGGAAACTGTTAGTCGACAAGATTACAATTTTGTGAGTGCACCTAGGCACATGAGAGATAGTTGATCTCTTCTTTGCTGAGTGTTATAAACGGTTCACTAACACATGTATCGCCCCTTAGTTTAATCGCGAAAGCCTTGGCTATCAGACGACTGTGCGCGCTTGGGTATCTTCCTCTGACTTTGCAGTCCCAGAACTCTGGCATGCACCCGCACGTGCTGCAATTGAAGCGCCATGTTGCTGCCTTGTTTTAGACGATGATTGTTAAGATGTTTGCCAAGTCGCTGATTAAGACAACAGCCCATTTGTCCAATCTACGTCTTCTTGCCGGAGAGCGGCACTTCATAGACAACGGTAGTCGTGCATCCTACAAACGGACTCTTGTGTTTCGTTGTACACAAAGGCTTCTTGAAGTGCCTTCCTGGTTGACGCGTCTACAAAGTCTACCTAGCTTGTTGGGGGCGCTAAAAAGCACTTCCACGTCCGATTTCTGGGCGATTTTCTTGATACTGTGAGAGATACCATGAATGTATGGTATCACATTCCTCCTGGAATGGCTTTCAGAAGCGTTCATTGTTGCCGTTCACTCCACGAACCTGTGAGAGCAGCTTGTGTGCCAGGCCAAGCAGTAAATCCTCAGGGTAACTCGCGTTACGCAGCCTAGTCACTTGCTCACAGAAGCTCAACTGCACCTTGTGGTGGCATGACCGGTTGAGGGCGTTCTTCAGGGTGGCGGTGGCAACAGCCCACTTGACGATTTTTGTGTGGGCTGACGTGAAAGGGAGGAGGCCCTTCACAGAACAGTGTAAGGAACTCCAACATACGGTGGTTGTCAAGAAATGATATGTTCATGTCTAGAAATCGGAGTTGTTGTTGGTTAGTGAACTGGGTCGTTATGGTGAAGCCCAAGAGAACTCTGGTGAAAATCGCTAAAATGGTAGATACCTGCTTTGCAGGGTCAGCTTCGCTTTGCTTGATGATGATCAAGAAGTCGTCGACGTTCCTGAAGACTTTTCGAACGCCAGTGTCCCGCAACTCCTTGAGCAGGCGCTTGTCAAGGTTGGCCAGAAGAAGATCTCTAAGTACTGGGGTCAAGCACAACCCTATGCAGACACCTTTTCTTCTGCAGGAAAACTTTATAGTCGAAGGTGATGAAGGTGGACTGAAGGTAGAACCTCAGTAGGTCAATGAAGTTGTCAACGCTGACGCCTGCGGCGTTCTGGAAGGCGATGCTTCCCGTTGCATCGATGGCTTCCCTCACGGCACCGCAGAGGTATTGATGGGGGAGAGAGTAGTAAAGGTCTTTCAGGTCAATTGAGAAACCAGAAAGGTGGTTGTCGACTTGGTCTTGGAGGAACACGTCGTTAGGCTTGCGGAGTAAGCAGGGATCGTCAATGTTGAGGGTGTTTAGCGCCCTTTTTAGGAAAACGCCGAGCGAGAGTTCTAACCAACTAGCCCAATGAAACGCACACGTCTTGCACTAGATGGTTTGTACGATGCCTTTGGTATCATGTGTTGTCTCTGACTATGCGTACAGTCACATTTTTTGTGTCTCATTAGCCACTTATGGCTTTTGCCTTAATAAATGTGGCATAATTAGGTGGACTGCCCAGGTAGTGGAACCTGTAAAATTACTTACTGTTTGGTTTCATGGTGTGAAGTTTTCTTTCTTCTGTACCTCAAGTTCCATTTATTGACAGTGAGCATTGGGTTTTAAAGGACCCCTGACAGCGAAAATTTTGTTTGAGACTTTTTTACAGTAATTTGTAGCTTTGCGTCTGGTAATGCCGAAATTGAATTGTAAATGCTCTAACGCATCGTATAATTGATGCTAGCATCGTTAATTCTGAACGATTTTGCTTCAGTTCGAAATGCCCGCCTAAATACCATTAGAAACTAGCGCCCCACAGCGGGGCAGCACCTGAGACTACGTGTGCTCAAGCTTCGGTGACGCTGAATGCGCCGTTTTCAAGTAGGGGGGACCCGCGGGCTGTGAAGAATGAAACAGTGTGGGTGCTTTGAGCGTGTCCCCCCTCAGGAAAAAGAAAAGCATTCCTGGCGAAAGTAGCCAAACCACCTTGAGAGCAGCCCGACAACAGAGCGAGAGCGGTGACGAACAATAGTCCTCACCGGGGGCCAGTCGGGGTATTGTGCATGCCCCGAAAATCTTCTCTGGCGTCGACAATACTTGCTTGACCTCTGCAACATCATGAGGGAGCCTCTGTCTACGTCAAACCACAGAAAATGTCCATTGGACCTGGATACTCGGATGAGCACTCACCTTTACTTTAAAACCAAATTAAAATATCTTATAGGCAACACTCATCCCTAATAATCGGTTGAAGTGCCCCCGCATGTAGGAGTCTCAAACAACACAAGCATCTCGATTTTCCAAATTTGGTATCGGGGGTCCTTTAAGTTTGACAGTACCATTTGCCAATGGTGTCACTTGAAGTGTGCAGGAGCAGAGTGTGACATGACTTGTCCTTGTTTCAGGCAAGTACTTTGCTGACTTTGAGATCCCACGCACGCTGTCTGCGCTGTGGGGCTACATGGGCCACATGTATCAGCTGGACGCGTTCACCCAGTCGTGTCCTGCCGACCAGGACATCATCAACCACTACAAGCTGCAGCAGAACACCAAGGTGAACAAGCACGAGGAGCTCGAGACGCCCACGTTCACCACATCGCTGCCGGCCGAGCTCAACAACCACCACTGAGGGGCCCTTCCTTCCTTCCCTGCCCACCCTGTTACGAGATGATGCAGCACATGAAAAAATATGGCCAGCAGTACTTGTGTCATCGGAGAGTCACGGGATGTATTCGCGGACCTTTGGGTACCCGAATTGATGGCGTCAGCAGCACTGGTAGCATTTTTGAGTGTTCTAATTATATGCGCACCAAAGCTTGTAACGCAATTGCTGGATCCGACATCCTCTGCTGCCGTGTTTGTTGTTCGCACGGTGAGGGGGGCCTGTTCTTCCAGAAGGGATGCAAAGCAGACAGACTGTGTTGCCAAACATTTGTGGTGGCCGTTGCCCGCACGCCAGGCAACGGCCACAGCAGTGCATGCTAATGCGAATTTCTACATTCTAGGAAAGAGTGTGGCACGAGATGTGGATAATATAGGCAACGGACTTGAGTTGCGAGAAAAATATGCAGCAGCCTCCCTGCATTCTGTAGTGAATGAGAACTATGAAACTATAAACTATGAAAAGGAGCTTTGCTTGTCGAGCTGTCCTTTGGGAGACAAGAGTGTTGGCTTCAGAATGAAGGTATATTGTCTCTATGAGTACGCTTAGTATACCAGACAGTAGTAAAAAAATTATTGGGTATAGCAAACGTGCCTTGATGTCTGGTCCAGATTCAGTGTAACGAGGCTACACCCCATTTGACCTGCAATTTTACAATCGCAATGGTTACAATGGAGTTGTGGGTTAGTTGTTCCACTGAAAGGGTGCTAGGTACGTTCCTTTTTCAGAAAAACGTCTGCACGTCCAGTGCGGTGGGAACTGCTTTCTAGTTAGGCAGCCGTTTGCAATGCATACAAGTTGACACCTGTAACACTCCTTTGTTTTCGTTTAACGGACAATATTTATCAAAGAGGGGGTGCTCGTAGAGGAAAGATTTGGAGAAATCGATGCCATTTGTCCACACTTAAGACTCTGCGGACTTTTGCCTCTGTGTCAGCTGCTGCGGATATTTTAGTGTTTTGTGCTCTCCTTTTTTTCACCTGGTCCTTGTTTGTGCTTTTACTGGTCAGTTTCTGTGTTTCTTCTCTTCTTGGGAAGGCGTTTTATCAGCACGTGGCTGGCATGTGTTGGCCATTTGAACCCGTCTGGGAGGGGAAGTCCACAACAGAAATTTGTGAAGCGAGCAATGGCCACCTTGCTAGCATGCCAGCATTTGTCAGGGCATGCGAACTTTAAATTTAGTTAATATATTTTGATTATTTTTTAAAACTATGTTTGGTGTCCTTCTTGTTCTATAGTTCACTGCTGGCTGCTCCCTTCAGTCTTGGACGGTATTCTCCAGCACTCGGTGACGCCAGACGAACCTCGGTGGTGCAGTTGCAGCTTTCAGTTTTCTGGAGCTGCGCTTCATGTAATGCAGCCGAACCGCAGCGGTACGAAATGTAGCCTGGCAGGTGTTGGAGCTTATGTTGGAAATTCATTGGCAATGATGCTGTTCTCTTGGGAAATGTTTTCACAGCGTTAGAGAAGGCAAGTATTTCAGGCTGCATTATATATGGAATAGCTGCGTATGAGTTGAGAACTTTCAAACGGGAAAAGAGGCCAGCATCTGTGCCTCTGCTTGTGTCTGCCCTGCTGGCAACATTCCAGACTGCTGCGATGGAGCTGCTGTTTCATAGGGCGTGCACAAAGCTCGAACTTCAGAGCCTAACTTCTACGACGATAATACGATGTGCCATCTCGGTGCACCGAGCTGAGTCAAGCTCCCGTGTCCTCCAGCG
This sequence comes from Rhipicephalus appendiculatus, assembly GCA_030522465.1. Classification (NCBI taxonomy): domain Eukaryota; kingdom Metazoa; phylum Arthropoda; class Arachnida; order Ixodida; family Ixodidae; genus Rhipicephalus; species Rhipicephalus appendiculatus. Next base: position 1,578,518 of record JALIZH010032976.1, read on the forward strand.
CACACCACGGGAACGGTGGTCTAGGAAGCCCTTTTTTGAAGTGCCACTTTTGTATTTGGGCGAGCCTCTACAGTCGCCTATTTTGCGGTTGCGCCGTTGTGTCATCATTGCCTCGTAGGGTTCTCTCATACCTACCTTTCAAATTATTACTTTCACATTGTGTGAGCCGCTGTGTGCCTTTTTTTTTTTTCGTTTGTTTCTACGAAAACCGGCAAAGATACTAGTTGTAGATATACACCCGTGTACATAGGACTTCTGTGTCTCCTCGCTTAGGGTGACATGTCCACGTTTGTTATCCTAGACCATAGTGTTATTGAAAAAGAAGACTTTTCCAAAGTTGACATACTTTTTGTGACATGCTTGCTACTGACACATGCCGCATTATCACTGCACAATTTAGGCGATTGTATACAGGTGAAAGTGCAAGCGTTGACCTTGCGCACTGCAGCCAGCATTTTGGGACGCGTCCTGCCAGCCTTTGTCTTGGATACTTGACTGTAGACAGATGCTGGGCCCGAGTTTTGAATTTGGTATGGTGTTCTGTACGGCACTTGTTTGGAAGAACTTTGCATTGTACACCAATGTTTGCTCGTAGAGCTCCTTGACGCGATGTCATCTTTGCAGTTCATTATACTTGAAAGGAGGCATTGGCTTGAGGTGTTGCTCAGAAAGCAAATGTGTTGAATTTTAACATATCATGCTGGGATTGTAACTGTGCAGTAGGTCGCTGGATATGTGCTGCTACCACTACAAAAGCATAACTGATGAGAACATAACTCACAGGCTGGTCTTTCATGGCCTTCGTTACGAGATTCATCATTTAAGATGCAAGCGTGGTTAACCTGAGAGCAGCACTGGAGGCGTATTGTGTAGTTTGCATGAGGTGTGCGCAAGATGTTGGGGCATAGTTTTGGTGACGAAATATGCACGTGATGCATGGTGGCAAGTTAATTGTTTGTCAAAGGATGCGCTAACGCCCAAATTAACGAGAAGCTGTTGCGTGAGGCACGTGCGTAAATTCCGATGATTTATTCGGAGGACAACTTTGAAAGCTGTTCTGAGACACTTGTATAGAAGCCTGAGTTTTGTTTTCATGTGTGAGTGTGTGTGTGTGTGCATATGCGTGCGTGGAAAAAAGATTTTGCACACTGAGCAATTTGTAATGCTTGTATGCAACAATAAACTCCACTCGAAAATTATGCCATCTTGTTTTTGTGTGGCCTTGACAAGCACTTAGGAAACTTCCGAGGTGCCATGTTACAAAAGAAAAAAAAAGTAAGTTTCACTGGAAGGGCGAAGCAATGAATGAGATATCAAGAAATTGGAATGTCACACAATAACGACAAGCAGCTCGATACTTGCAGCGTGCCGCTGAAGCACAAGAAGGATGCTCGGAGAGAACACACAGGTATACTCAGGACAAGCGTGAACTAACAACTGTCACAGTTGTTACGCCTTTGTGTTTGAGCAACGCGCTGCAAGTGTCCACAATGCAGAACCCGACGCTTTGAGATATTTGTCTTTTAAAGTGCAGCGCGTGGAGTAATATCTCCTCTGCATCTCCTGCCACGCGGTGGCGTCTGATACAAGGTGAGCCCGTTTTTCGTTTTTTAGGGGGCAAAGCTCCTTAGGGTGTGGGTCTGTCCCTCCTCTGTAGTGGTAGTAGTAGTAGTAGCAGTAGTAGTAGGTAGGTAGCCATGTATAGTGGAATGTACCCACTCCACGTGATAAAGATGACGATGACGCAGTATAGTGGAATGTACCCACTACACGTGATAAAGATGACGATGACGACCATGATGTATAAGCGCGTTCCAGACCACACATTCTCTTTCTGCCATGGATGAAAACGATCGAGCTTCGCCCACTCATCATCATTCACTTCGTGGATATGGCGTGATTTTTTCTTTCTTTCATCACGAGTAGGTGCAGAAAGGGGCGTTTTCGTGTGCGTCTCAAGGGCAGTTTTTAAATTGAAAGAAAATAAAGGAGCGTTGTGTGGTAGAACACGTGCTCAAGCCAGCGGCCGTGCTCAAGCTCTTCTGAGATTTGCGTGCCGCGAGCGGTAAATGGTATATATGAATAGCTCGCCGTTATTACGCCCAGCACATGCATGGCGCGTGGTTGAGTTGCAGCGTGCTGCAAGTCAGCGATTTGCATATGCCGGCTAAATTATCTGCTTTTCAATAAAGAGTTCTGTCTGCGGAGCGAGGGGTCGCTGGTACGAATTTCCGTCAGGTGCGTCGGAATTTTGTTACCGATTTATTTTTCTTTGCGCCTTTTTTATATATATTGTCACGTGGTCGTGACGTTCACGAAGGCAACAGTCGGCGTGTCAAAGAAGAAACTATTTGGCCGAACTTGTGGCCGGGAAACTGAAAGTCAGACCGGTCAGACTACAGCAATACACATGGCACTGATAGCGGCGAATAGAGCGTCGGCCGTCGATAATCTGATAGCGGCGTCGAGCGTTATCGCTAGTGGCCGAGTTTGTTCCAGAACAAACTCAGCTGTTCGCGTTTGCGCGCTCAAGCCGAACAGATGATCCGAAAAGTATCTAGAATGCTCTCAGACATTCTGGCGCGGATTGCGCAAGCCAGTATCTATCTACACGTGCTAAACGCTGGGAACATAAAACAGAGGGGAACGTGTGTGGCATTCGCCCCCCTCTGAAAAGACATCGTCCCGATGCTTTAAGAAAAGGTGTAAGTACAATAATAAAGCAAGAAAGTACAATGAGCAATAAGTACAAGCAATAAAGCACAATAAAGCAATAACAAAAAAGTACAGTCCTCAGGTTCGTTAACGCGCATAAAACGGCTTGAGGCGCACGACATAGACGACTTCAGGTCGCATACGGCGCCGTTAAGAGTTCGTAATGCCGTCGGGGACAACCTCGTAGTCCAGTGTGCCGAGACGTCGAAGTACCCTGTACGGTCCGAAGAGTCCGTCGCAGAAGCTTTTCACTGAGTCCACGTCCGCGTACCGGCGTCCACACCCAAACACGGTCGCCGTGCTGGTATTCCACGAAGCGTCGTCGATGATTGTAACGGCGGCTGTCGGTCTGATTGATTCTTGGTGCGGAGGCGGGCGAGTTGCCGGGCTTCTTCGGCGCGCTCAAGGTAAACAGACGCGTCGAGGTTTTCTTCGTCGGTGACGTTGGGTAACATGGCGTCGAGCGTCGTTGCTGGATTCCTTCCGTAGACTAACTTGTATGGCGTCATCTGCGTCGTTTCTTGAACGGCCCTGTTGTATGCGAAGGTCATACGGAAGGATTGCATCCCACGTCTTCTGTTCGACGTCGACGTACATGGACAGCATGTCGGCGATGGTCTTGTTTAGACGCTCGGTCAGGCCATTGGTCTGTGGGTGGTAGGCGGTGGTCCGGCGGTGGCTAGACTGGCTGTATCTCAAGATTGCCTCAGTTGGCTCCGCAGTAAAGGGCCCTACCTCTGTCGGTGATGAGGACCTCTGGGGCGCCATGACGCAGGACGATATCCTCCACAACGAACTTAGCTACCTCGGCGGCGCTGCCTTTGGGCAGGGCTCTTGCTTCGGCGTAGCGGGTGAGGTAGTCGGTAGCCACGACGGTCCACTTGTTTCCGACAGCCGACGTCGGGAACGGCCCCAGGTGAGTCCATACCGATTTGCTGAAAAGGCCGGCGATGCGGTTCGATGGGCTGCAGAAGTCCCGCTGGCCTAGTCGGCGGTGTCTTGCGTCGCTGGCAGTCCCGGCATTTCTTCACGTAACGAGCGACGTCGGCGCGGTAAGGCGTGGCGAGTAGTACTTTTCTTGTATCCTCGCGAGCGTGCGGGAAAAACCGAGGTGACCAGCCGTTAGGTCGTCGTGCAGTGCCTGCAGAATTTCTGGTCGCAATGCCGAAGGTACAACCATAGGCGTGCGCACGAGGGGGGGGCAGAGGGGGCGGCCGGCCCCCCCTAGTCACCAAAGAGGGAGGGGGGGGGGGGCGCAAAGTCTGCTCCATATATACATTGACTTAATTGGGAAGGGGGGCGCTGCGACGAACCTTCGCCCTCCCTGAACGGTAACCCTGCACAGGCCTATGGGTACAACGACAAGATTTTTGGCTCAAGCCGGAGTTCTTTATGAGGACGTTGTTTTTCAAGAAAATTGACGCCAATCCTCGCCTGAATACTTTTGGGACAACGGTGGTCCGGCCCTCAGGTATTCCACGAGGCCTCTCAGTTCCGGGTTGGCTGGCTGTCGCTCGGCGAGGTCGTCGGCACTTACGGTTCCCAAGAAGCACTCATCATCTTCCTCGTCCTGCGGCGGTGGGTCGACGGGGCACGAGGCAGGCAGTCGGCGTCGGAGTGCTTCCTTCCGGACTTGTACACAACAGTAATGTCGAATTCTTGCAGTCTTTAGGATACACCATGCGAGGCGAACCTGAAGGGTCCTTCAAGTAAGCTAGCCAACACAGGGCGTGGTGGTCGCTCACAACTTTGAAAGGCCTGCCGACGCTGCCGTAGAAGTAGGGCACTCCTTTTCTGTTGTAGAATAGTTGGCTTTCGCCTTGGATAGCGACCGGCTAGCATAAGTGATAACTAGAGGCCGGATTTTTAGGCACTAAAAAATCGTGTTTTAGGCGCCAAAAATAGGCAGGAAAAACACAGTTTTAGGCCCCCCAAAATCGTAAATATAGGCACAATAAATTCTTACAAAAACTCAAATTTTCGAATAAGGACGTGCGCGACCTGGTCTACGACAGGAAAGCAAACAAATGTTATATTTTATGATTGTACAAAGGCGTTAATGATTTAACATATATAGTCATGCAATGGTCCCTTTTCGGGCATGGTTTCTAGAACACGGTCTCTCCTTTTATTGTCCAGAATGGTAAGTTAAGCGTCCACCATCGAATAAACACGCTCCTGGGTCTGCTTCTTTTCGGCATGGCTGGGAAGGGCAGCACAGGATTCAATAGCCAGACCGCTAAAATGCCAGAAGGGTCTGTTAGCCTTGTATTGGCCGGGTCTAATAGCGCAGAGTCAATTTCTCCTCTTTGTGTGAACACCATAAAGGGCCCCTTACCAGGTTTGAGCGTTTCGAGCTAGAAGTGTAATGCATGCATTGCGCTATAACGATCACGTCTGCCAAGATTTGCAACGCTACGCTCCCCGGAAGGAGGTGAAATGTCAGACTGAATGCCTCGTGCCCTTTATCTCACGGGCGCGCGCACCAGTGTGGGGTAGGTGAAGTTCAACAAGGAATGGTCCTGTGTATGTCACAGTAGTACATGAAACTGCGAGAATTATTCGAGGCTACATGCGTAATTTGTGCAACTGTTGCTTGAATAGAAGAATGAAAGTTAATAGAAATATTAAAACATACAAACGGAATGTGTGCGCACTTTTCTTTAGTTTTTTCTTCGAATCGAGAGCGATGCGAGACTTAGCTGCCTATATTTCTTTTGTGTTCGTGTTCTCGCCGTTCCAGCGTCGCGCCGGCGCCAGCCCTGACAACGCTTAGCATGTTTTTGGTGCATCGTTCCTTACAGCAGTTCCAGCTGTGCGACGCGCTGTGTCGTGGTAAGGATACAGGATCCATGCCAGCCTCTCCAAATGCATAGATGGATCCATCCCACAGAAACAGGCAGTACACTATAGAGCGAACGCCGAAACGAAACGTGCGCACGACCTGGCTTGGGCATGTCATGTGCACATAGTGTAATCTTGCGTGCGCATGGCGTGTTGATGCGTCAACGCCGTGTGATCTTCCGGCTTCGAGTTTCTCTGATACCGAAGAGGGCAGGGAAGGAATTTGGCTTGCGAGTGGCAAAGGTTTCAAGCTCATCTACCGGCATCATGCTTTCGCGGCTCGTAATGAACCAATTAAAAAGTTCTTGTGGTACAAAGCTCTTCATTGGGCACGCGAACACTTCCAGTATGTGACTAAAATTTCTAATGTGATCTGGTAAAGCGCCCTTTAAGAGTAAATTGCAAACGAAACAAAAGCCATGTGCACATCTGATTTTTTTTTACCTACTTTCTAGTTTCCCCTGACGGCACTCCATGGTTTCGCATTCGCTCTCCATATTCCTGCTGCTGCGCGCAGGCACCTCCTGTTTTCTAAAGCCCCCCTACCACGCCCAAGTCTTCAAGGAGGTGCTTCAATTCCATGGGAACACTGGACTGGAAAACCGGCGGTAAAAGCCGCCCGCCACGTCCTAGGCCATAGACGCCACTCTCCTCTTCTTCCTCTCTCCTCTTCCCGCCTGGGACGTGCTCCCATTTAGGGTTGCAGAAATAGCGTCCTTTCCTCTCCCCTGTTCCAACCGCTCGCGCCATGTCAGTGCGGTGGGGTAAGGTGGCCGGCGCGTCCCATTTCACTGCTGCTACCGGTTGCTTCCCGGATGTTTGTTGAACTAGGGAACTATAGGTTGTTGCACCCCATAAAGTTCCGGAACGTCAATTTTGCCCGGTAACATGAATTACGGTCTCAAACTGTACTCGAAAGCAAAATTTGAGGCTAAATAGCGTTCATATAGGCACCAATTTTGAAAATAGGCATTTATGGGCACTTATAGACATTTAGGCACGAACCCCAAAAATAGGCATTTATAGGCACTATAAAAACACTATAAAAGCCCTCCTTTACCCCTAATTCATGTTCATATATCAAAGTGGCGCGATAGGAACGCAAGGAAAAAAATAGGCATTTGCTTATAATCTGGTCTCTAGTGATAACCCTTTCGAGTCCGTTAGTCATCTGCACTTGGACGGCTCCGAGCCCCACGCTGCTTGCGTCGGTGTGGATTTCCGTGTCGGCGTATTCGTCGAAGTGTGCAAGCCGAGGGTTGTGGCAGATCATTAGAGCATAAAGCGCGAAGCTTCACTCACCCTTCCCAATATGGCGGCATCGTGTTCCAGGCTTCGGCTGCAGGAACAAAATAATCCACATTTCAGTCACCTTGGTCTTGCCGCGCTGCACAACTAAGTTGTCCCCTCATTGTCGTCAAACGGAGCACAAAACGGGAACACGGTGACGTTAAATGACACTCGAAAAAAATTGAGGGACCCTTAAGCTTCGCCTTTAAGAGTTGAACGCGATAGTGGTATCCTGTCCCTAGTACGTACTTCAATCACTTAGTGCAGACATGTAATGGGTAGCATGCTTTAAACCACTAGCGGGAAATGTTTTCGAACTTGCTATGCACTCACTACGTGGTCTTGAGGGAATACACGCAGTAACGTGTGTGCCTTTTGTAATGGGTGGACGGTTTTGAACCACAATGTCGTTATGACATTCACATCTGACGCCCGATGGCAATGTACGCTTGTACCACGCAATATTGCTGCGATATTACATGTTGTATTGTGACGCCTGTATACAGGACGCGTGTGTTTGTAAAGCATGAAAGTTATTTTCACTGCATTTCCAAACAAAGGAAGTTAATTTTCACTGCAATTCCAAGCAGAAGCGTGGCTCTGTGGTAGATCACCTGCTTGCCACCAGTGTTGCGGAGTTGATACTCCGGAATTGGAATGACTCCGGAATCATTCCACATTTTCGCGACCACGGAATGGAATGGGAATGAAATGGGGACAGCGCTCGGAGGAATGGAATGGGAATGGAATTAAGCGCCTTTTGCACGGAATGGAATGGGAATGGAATTACGTCTTTTCCCGAAAATAGAGCACGTTTTCGTCTACGCGCTGTTTTTCAAACTTCAAGCATTAGTAAGCCAGAGCCTCGAATTTAACAATAAAGCAGCATTTTTAAGATGGCTTGGCTGATTACAAGCACGGTACGTTTATAAGCAACGCGCCTACTACAATTCTGTCCTTAATAAATTTCAGGGTGCGTACAGGTCCTTGAAATCCTTGAAAATCCTTGATTTTGCAAAAGGCATTTTCAAGGCCCATGAAAGTCCTGGAATTTTTTCCCGTCCTTGAAGACCCTTGAATTTCCTGAGCAGTGCACTCTCATATCGATATTACGACCTCCTAAATATGGTACATCGGTGCGTCAAGCTGTCAACCCCCCCCCCCCCCCATTTCAGAAGCAGTAATGCAGTGCGGGCGCACACGGTTCCATTTTGCAGAACTGCACGTGAAAAAAAAGTCGGTTTCATGGTGCGGGGCGAAGCAGTGTATCTGATAGCAAGAAATTAGAATGTCACATGTAGAACGGCAAGCAACTCGGTAAATGCAGCGTGCTGCTCTAGCACAAAGTGCTTGAACACTTTTGAAGCAGCTTCAAAAATGTTCAAGTACAATCACCAACTAGCCCAGCTTTCAATCCTTCTAGCACAAAGAACGCACGAAAAGAACTACGCACAGGACGAGCGCCAACGAACAGTCCGTCGCTCCTTCCCGCGTCCCGCACCACCGCAGCGCATGCGCGTCTCCTCCCCCTCTCTCCTCTCCTACGCTCACCCCCTTTCTCTCCTCTAGGAATACTCTACGGAGCGGCGCCCGCGTCCTACACCCCCCACAGCACATGCGCGTCCCCTCCCCCCTCTCTCTCCTCACCTAAGCTCATCCCCTTTCCTCTAGGAATCCTCTACTCTACGGAGCGGCCACGCGTGCCACACCCCGACTGCGGATGAGCGTCCCCCCCCCCCCCCCCCTATCTCTCCTCCTACGCTCACACCATTTCTCTACTCTAGGAATCGTCTACTCTACGGAGCGGTGCCCGCGTCCCACACCCCAACAGCGCATGCGCGTCCAAGCAGCGGGGAGATGGCTGCCTTGAGCGGGAGAAACGTCGCCGCTTCCGTTTCGCGGCAGCGGCCCGGACGCTCATCGCGGCGCTGCACATCGGAGTACGTGTTCCAGATAGACTTTTCCTTGAACAGATGTTCGCAGAAGCTTAAATATGTTTGTCATACCTTCTAAACTCTGTTGACTGTTGAGGTGTTCTAGACAGAGAGAATGAGGCCCGCGCTCCGTCATTTTTATACCGCGGAACTACCGTGGTGCCCCCCAGCGGAGTATGCAGCTGTCGCACCACCTGTCGCGCGCCGCTCCGTAGAGGATTCCTAGAGAAGAGAACGGGGGGGGAACCGTAGGAGAGCAGAGAGAGAGGGGACGCGCATGCGCTGTGGGGGGTGTGGGAGGCGGGAGCCGCTCCGTAGAGTAGAGAATTCCTAGAGTAGAGAAAGCGGGTGAGCGTAGGAGAGAGGGGGGAGAGGGCGCGCAAGCGCTGTGGGGATGTCGGACGCGGGCACCGCTCCGTAAAGTAGAGGATTCCTACAGCAGAGAAATGGGCTGAGCGTAGGAGAGGGGGGGAGAGGACGCGCATGCGCTGTCGGGGTGTGGGACGCGGGGGCCGCTCCGTAGAGTAGAGGATTCCTATAGGAGAGAAAAGGGGTGAGCTTAGGAGAGGGGGGAGGGGACGCGCATGCGCTGTGGAGGTGTTGGACGCGGGACGCGGGCGCCGCTCCGTAGAGTAGAGCATTCCTAGAGGAGAGAAAGGGGGTGAGCGTAGGAGAGGAGAGAGAGAGAGGGGGGGAGGAGACGCGCATGCGCTGTGGTGGTGTGGGACGCGGGAAGGAGGGACGGACGCCACATTCTTAAAGGCATCGCCGATGGCGCCTTTCATTTGCTAGTGTACAAGAACTGCTCCACCACTGACATCATCAGGGAGTGCCGACGCTTCGAAGAAGCGGAAAGCCGTCGAGTCACGCAACAATTTGTTCGGCACCCTAACACTGCCGCCACGTTGTCGTGCGAAGGCGTCCAGACCCAGTCGCCGCCCTGTACCGAAAACTTCGTGCGCCTTGTGCGGCGAGAGATTGAGGCAGCATCTCCATCTGCTCCGCAGGCTCGTTCTTACGAGGAGGCCCGCCCGACAGTGTCACTAATCCAGGCCGTCGTGCGCGAAGAACTGGCAAACGCAGGTATCCAGCCCGTATGTGCCCTAAGTCGTCCCGCGGTCAGCCCTGTTTCATACTACCGCCCACAACCGACCTATCCCAGATACCGTGATCTCAACCAGTGGCGCACACGGGATGACAGGCCGATATGCTTCAACTGCAACGGGGTAGGCCGCATTTCTCGTTATTGTCGCTATCGTCGGCCATCGTCTCCTCGTGCACCATACCATGCCGAGGACACTCGATCCTCCCCTTTTCACGCCCGCGAAGATCCACCGAACCTTAATGCCCGAACATCGGCCTCACGTTACGACCGCTCGCCGTCCCCAGAACCAGCGACGTTCTCGTTCACCTGTGCCCCGTCGCTCACCTTCGCCTTTCCCTCGCCGTCCCTCCTCGGAAAACTGACCAGTGCAGCTCCCGGAGGTGATGCTGCATTGACCTACCGACCCGGAAATCCTCTGTTGACGCTGGCTACCCGACAAAACCTTTTGGACGCAGAAGTAGATGACGTGCCTGTTTCGGCGCTCATCGACACAGGCGCCCAATTATCAGTCATGAGCGCTCACCTTTCTCGCCGTCTCCGTAAAGTCCTTACGCCCGCCTCATCGCCTGTTCGTGAAACCGATGGCGGTACACCTACCGTCCTGGGAACGTGTACTGCGCGTGTGAGCTTCGATGACCACAAGACCTCAGTTCTCTTTGATGTTCTGGACGAGTGCTCCCATGACCTGATCCTCGGCCACGACTTTCTGAGCACGCATTGTGCCCTTATCGACTGTTCTGGTCTGTTACAGTTAGAGCTTCCTGCTATGCCTGACCTCACCGTCACGTCGCCACCACGTTTATGTGTGGTCCAGTTTGTTCGCTTGCGCCCAGCTACAGCGACGTACGTCTCACTTACCCCAGACCCACCGGTACGTGATGGCGACTACCTGATTACCCCTTCCTTGGACGTTCATCTGACGCGACGTGTAGCTCTCCCTCACTCACTTGGGATTGTTTCTGCGAGCCACGCATGCATATCTGTGCTGAACTTTGGACGTTGCGCACAATTGCTTCCCGAAGGTATCACGCTGGGCACTATATCACCTTTCGACGCACACGACCCTGTTGCCCTGGCCATTGATGCCCCACAGCCGCCTTCAGGCAGCCCTGCTACTACCCAATAGGTCAACCGATAACTTTGGGACGTCTATCAGACCACTTTTCTGGACATCACATACATCCGGCGGATGTACGAGAAATTCCGTGGGACGTCCATCGGGACGTCCGCAGGGCTGTATGACGCAAAGGAATTGAACATCCTGCGTTAATCCCACCGGGCGTCAAAACCGGACATTCGGATATGTTCGGACGTATGAAAATTTTGTGACCTTGTCTTGTTACGTCCAGCAGACGACCGCTGTATGTTCCTAACGTTCATTTTAAGTGAGGCATTGGACTTTGTGTGCACTTCGTACAGCAATGGATTCATTGTAAATACAGCATAAAAATGGAGACGAAAATACACATTAAAAGTAAGGACATAAAAAAGCGCTCGTTTGTGTTTTTACTTTTCATGTGTGTTTGCGACTCCATTTTTGCACTGTATTTTCAGTGAAGTGATATCAATGCAACTAGCTCACTTTACTACTTATATGGGCATCAGTCAGTGGAACGCAACGTTTCTAAATTATTTTCAGTTAGCAAACTAGCTTTGAGAGGTGGCCACGTTTTGTCGCCGTGGCGAGAGGTGGCGCTGGCGTAGCGTTGAGATCGGGTGCGATGCAGTACGAAGGGCGACGCTTGCCTTAGCCGCGTGTTTTTGCTGCGTTGTTGGTGCTCGCGCGCTAATCACGCATGCATTCTGAGGTCTCACGCGTTCCACAAACGTGCGAGCAGTGATCGTGTACACGTATTTCTGCAGATACCGCGAAATGTCAGCGCGGATTCTCGACATGCCTATAGGTGCAGCGTGCCGAGCTGTTGTTCAGGGTTTGCTTCGGCAGTGCCAAGTCCCGTCCCGCGACACTTTTTCACGGGCGCTTTTCTGTATGTATAGAGGCAATGAAACCAAGTTTTCAGTTAAGCTGCAAAGGAACCGGGTCTGGACACTTCCTGAGGCGCTGTTGGACTGTGATGAGACAAGCGTCGGTTGTCCCGTTCACAATGACACCAGTGATGCAAATAATATTTGGAGTTATTACATGCCAGAACCACGATCGATATGATTATGTATTGCCTCCGTAAATTTAGGCCGTCGGGTGTTTACCGTGCAGTGACATCGCACAGACTGTCCTCTAGCACATCCATCGATCGAACCTGACATTCGGGCCAGCAGCCGAGCACCTAGGACACTGCAGTCACGAATATGAAACAGCCGTTCGTAGAACGAATATAAATTGATGTTCTTGTCCTCGTATTGATAACCTCAGTATTTATTTATTTATTTATTTATTTATTTATTTATTTATTATACTCAAAGGTATCAAAACGGGACATTACAGGAGAAGTAATCCTAGGAAAGTCTGTTAGGACGATGTCACATAGAAAGGTATTTAATTTTTTCTTTTTTGTTTCAGTACGCTGCTGGTTCTTTATACGGCCCGTGCAGGAGAGGTTACATGAATACATGGAAGTATCTATACATTGCCGAAAATTCATGGTGAAAATTCAGTACACTGAATGAGGTCGATGAGCGTCAGTCGTATTGCAACACATAGTATCGTTAGATAAATTGTTCCAGTGGGAGATATCGGACGGAAAAAGGGAGTGTTTGCGGGTGCTGATACGACATAATCGCTGGTGGAATGCTTCAGAATGGCACGCCAACAATCAACGCGCTGTGTGCGGAAAAGAACTGTATTTAAGGGACAGTGCGATTTAATCTGAATAATTTTATCCAGCTAACTAAAATCACCAGCCAAGCATTTCGTACAGAGCTAATCAGAACGAACGGCCCCGATGTTCATTGCTGGGCTAATCGCCACGGATGGCTAAAGTCTTTCTCAGTTACTAGTTACGTCTGTACAGAAATAATAACTGGTGCTTTCCGCCCGTGTGTTCCCTTTTTAATTCTTACTGGACCGTGGCTTAGCAGAGGAGCTTGCCCAATTTCTGTGCAACATGCGTGCTAGAGGTTTTTGCGCGCATGGAATGGACGAATTTAGGTTTCGCCTATACTCATATACAGATAAAAGAACGTCGATGCGTATTGTAAAGGGCACATATATTGTAGGTACACATCATTTGTAGGCGTATGGCGGAGCACACTGGAATGATAATTTTTCTTTTGGTCAGTGACTGAGAGAAGTTTTAAAAATTAGAGCACTTTCACGGCAGGAGTTGAGCGAGGGAAGCATCTGGAGGGAATAAGTGGATGCTTTGGATCCACATAATTGTTCAGAAAGCGTGAATGCTCATTGTGCAGTGTTTGCCTTGTCTTTTATTACTTTTTTTTTTTTTGCACGCCCTGTCTTACGCGCTGTTTGTATCTTTTTATAACGCTGAGATATAACTAAAACACGCGTTTCACTCAAGCCAAGTCAAATGAGAGCAACTACCACATCGACCTAACCATTGTAGTAGTCGCCTGCCGGCCCCGTGGAAGTAGCGCAGTAGCAGACGACTCGCCGAGACCAATCCTAACGCGACCGTAGCGCCCCCGCCTGGTTGGCGATGGCGGAGAGACGCTCCGCGCCACTGGAAGGCCGCGTTCTTTGCCAACTGAGTTAATCTAAAAACGTTGGTGGAACGTGCTGCACATATCCGCCTGCCTTGCTGTGCAGGCTTCAGGCTCAGCGAGAGCCTGTCTTGTCCCTCATTTCGCCAGACATTTTTATGACTAAGAGCATTTCCCCATTCGGCAAAAGTCGATTAGATAACATCATTTTATTAGTAAAAGCATGTACATCAATTGATGAAGCGCCAATGCATAAAACCTAACTTAATTATAAAAGATATATTGAATACACAGATTGTAGTGACTAGATAGGGAAATCGTGCCACCTTTTGACCACAAACACTGCTAATTAACGTGATCACAAACGTGTATGCCACACATGAATTTGTGTAATACACTGAGTTAAAATTAAGCAAAAGGCAAATTCTAAAAAAAAAAAAGAGATAACAATGCATATGACCTAACAACAGTGCATGGCGCACAAATAATCACGCTTACCAGCAGTAATAAATTATCCCATGATGTTGTAAAAGCAGCTTTATTAATGAATAAAGCACAACACAATTAACCGAATGTGGCACAAAATACGACAGAAGGTGATTGCACAAGGTGCAGCTGGTTACTGCTGCAACAACGTAAACTAAAATTCCGCATGAATGCACTCCAGGTCCCGTCAAAGAAACTGCACTGGCTTCCGCATGAGCTGGCGCGGTTTCAGGCCCAATATCTTGCACGAACAGCAGTTAAGAAAAGCTGCATACAACAAAAGGCAAGTAAGCTACGTATGAATTACAAGAAATAGGACAGATTGCCAATTACAGATGTGATAAAATACTGTCATGTATTTATAAATAACAATAAATCACAATCATAACAATAATCAATCGTATTTAAAAATAACAATAATGTATTTATAAATAATAATCACAGGCAAGGTGCCTAAGGAGAAGCGTTGCACTTCATCTGTCAGCGACAGGCCGGCATAGTTAACTGTAAGTATGCTTACTTACAACAATGTCGGCCTGTTGCTCGCTCGCACCCACACACCCACACACGAGCTGTAACCCGCAGACGAACAAGATTACCCAAAATAAGGCGAGTTCGTCTGGCTTACGATTCGCACCGGCGCGTCCTCCGTATAGTTTCCGTTCGACCAAGATTTAACAACCAGCTAACAACTGTCACATTTAACGTTTCAATTACAATTTTCCAGTAGAAATGACGAAAAGTCAGGCGCACTTATTATCACTTACCGAAAGATGAACGTTATCCGAACGTGCGACGTTCTGAGCTGCTTCCTAGCTCCAACGAAGGTGGCGAGCAGATCCGGCCATCGTTGAAACGAACCGTCGGCGAAAACACAAGAGTTTGTTTCACGAAACACTGATGGAAAATATGCGGAAAACAGAATGAGCACAGTTACTTGATGCGGGGTAACAGCCAGTAATCCGTACAGAAAAGCTGGAAACGCTACACAAAACGCCCAACGATCACCCAGCCGATCAAGCGATCGAGCCACCGCGGCAACCGCGGACCGTTCCGTCCTTCCGTTACGAGGGAAGGGCAAGTTACAGCATGAGCGACGCAAGTGCCGCGTACCGCCGAAGCTGATGCGTGCTGGCGTGCGCGCCAACGCGCGCCTGCGTTTCGCTCCTGTTGTCGGTCGCAGTTGCGCGAGCGTGTTGCTGAAAGCATCGTTGTCATATGAGCGCCTTGGCTTGACAAGAATATGCCTACCCAACTGTTGATAGTAATATATCATTCAACCTTTCTCTTAAGCATGAAAATAGTCGCGAAAAATGCCACGATTATCGTCATTTCCTCAATCACACATTTTCCGAAAGGTAAAAATTAGCGGTGGTCACCATGTGCTGCAAAATCAGATTCACGCACTTCCATATGAACTATCGTGTTGCGGTTTGGATCTAAACAGCCTTGAAATGTCCGCACGACTATCTCCTGTCGACGTCCTGTTGATGTGCACGCATGGATTATTAAAAACGTCCATCTGGTATATCCTTCAGACGTCTGTCGGAAGGTGTTTGTATATATAGGACATCCAATACTAGCCGTCCGCTGAGCGGCCGGTGAACCTCCGTTCTGGGACGAGGACGTTCCGCTCTTTTTCGGACGTCGTCAGGATATTTGTTGTCCATTGGGTAGTACAACACTTGATGACCCGTTCGACAACAAGATTGCCCCGGACCTTTCCCCTTCTCAAAGCCAGGACCTGCGCCTTTTGTTGGCGTCATACCGCGACATTTTCGATTTCGCTTCACCCCAACTTGGCCAAAGATCTCTGGTGACCCATCGAATCGATACCGGGGACGCAAGACCCATTCATCTACATACCTCTGCTACCTCGACGATATCGTTGTTTTCTCACCTACGTTCACAAGTCACTTGCAACGCTTGTCGGCTATTTTACAAGTTTTTCGCACCGCCGGTCTTCAACTCAGCTCTTCAAAATGCCGCTTTGGCCGCCGAGAAATCACCGTGCTCGGCCATCTTGTTCATGTAGCAGCGCTTGTCTATGCGCCCTAGTAGCACATATTGTTGCTGTAATGTTGTAACAACACTGATAATGTTGTCCTATGTTGAGCAACATTGTACACCTGCAGGCAATGTTGTCGGAACGGTTAAGTAGCGATGTTGCTGGAATGTGACGACCAAATATTAAACCAACGCTGCACGAATGTGATGAGGTTTTATGTACACAGCACATAGTTACCGGTAGTGTCAGGTTTCATCACCTTTTCATCAATTGAATTTACCAAGTTATCACAAGTAAGCAGGTCACAATTCTAAAGAGTTGCTGCAGCACAAACATGCGGAGACAAAGAGAGTCAAATCGTCAATTTAGCATATTCACAGCGTTTAGATCCCCAAAACTGATGGCGCGCGCCACTCATCGCACAACTACCGGAGAATTTTCAAGCTGGGGAACGAGCCCACGAGCCGCCGGAAAGCCGGCAGCGCCGGCCGATCAGGCGGATGCTTCCCGAGCAGGTGTATGGGTGTATCACTACGCGAAGTATCCCGGCTTCGGTTGCTTGCGCGCGCGCTGCGTACAATCGAGACTTACGAAGAAGAATGTGATGAAGCGCAATATATCTTCCAAAGGCTCACCAGTTTTGGTCACACGTGGCGCAATGAGAAAACTTGGGCAAGCGTTTTTCAGTTTTTATTCACGAACTACTTTGGCTCGCGGAGCTTGTGGCTGCGTTTGGGCTCTAACCACGGCACAGTAGTTGCGTTTTCTCCTCGGCGCTGGAAGCACTGGTCCGGCGGAACGTCCTTGCGGTTGTGTTTTCGCCTGTCTTTGCTGCGGCATCGTTCGGAGCACCGGTGAATAGAGTGTACTTTCATGTGCGGTACTTCTAGTGAACGCGAATCGACAACTGAAGCCATGCAAGCGAAGAAATGAACGTGAAAATCGCCCACAGTTCGCTTGTGTTGTGGTGTGCTGAGTGCTCGCGTTGTTTTGATAGGTGTTGAAAATGGAATGATCAAGACTGAAGAGTGCGCTCAGTACTTTGAAGGATCGCCAAATACGAAGGGGAGTCGTTGGACATATCTACAGAGGTGGGCTTTCAGTTTCTCAATTTACTTCATAAATTGTACGCCCGAGAATCATAAAGCGTAATGTGGGCTCAGGTGTCGAGATGGTGAGTTTAGCATTGGTTAGCACGAAGCCAATAATCCTGGGTACGTTTATGTGCCTTCCACGTACCTTATTATTTTTTTATATCGCATACAGTTTGATATTTGGTTTGGGTTACGGCATGGTGAGTGCAAAGGAGCTTCCTGAAAGGCGTCTCAGAGGCAATGTATAGTTTGCAAATGCATGGCTAAATCAGAGAGCAATAGTTTATTACTTGCTGATGCTAGGAATTTTTGCGCTTTTGTTTTATGACCGGAGGTAACTGTATCCACGTCAGCCTAATTTGCCACATCTCCTGGTATCTTTCTTTGTTTGAGACAACTTTAATGAGAGCCGGCAGATAATGAAGCCAAGAAAGGTATAGGGGACGTTAACTGTACTGTTCTAAGTGTATTGTGAAAGTAAAGTGGACGAAAAGAAAACTTGCCGCCGGCAACGTGCTAAAGGTTGCATGTGAATTCGGTCCCTGTCGGCGGCAGCTGTCTTGTTATCCACTTTACCTTCTTCACATCTGCATCATTATTACTACATTACACTTAAAACAGTACAGTTAACGTTCCCTATACCTTCCTCGGCTTCATCGGTTTTCATTACGCTCGTTCTGAGAAATTTAACCTGTGCCCCATGTGTGTGTTTTCTGTCGTTGTGTTGAAAGTATTTTCTGTAATATTGAACTTTTATTGCGATAGCAATTATGTGGACAGTCTCGGCTAGTTTTCGCCGTCGCCGTCATGTCCCATATATGTATATGTATCTATATACTTATAAAAGCCTCAAAGAAAAATAATTCAGAAAAATGTTTCTGACGCGCGGCATCGAACCAGGGACCTCTTCGCTCTGCAGCGCTATCCGTTGAGCCTCGAAAGCGCACGTCCTTCGACGTTCAAACGGCGAGCTATTTATATACAGCGAGTTTTCAGCGTGTTTTCAGCATTACCGGCGAGATGGCGCAAAGGGCGCGCTCGGCTTACGCTCGGCGAGGCCATAGCTCCGCGCCCACCGGCCCCTACTCGTCGCGACGCCCGCGCTCATCCGCTCGCGCCCTTTGGTCCGTGGAGGGGGGTTAGACGCCCGTTCGCGCGCGCGCTTATCTCACGGTGGGGGAGAATTTCGCTTTCGTCGGAACGATTGCATTGTAGTTACCGAGCGCATGAAGGTCACTTCGCTCGCGGCAGTCCCCCCCCGTTTGCGAAAAGAACACGCTTTTCAAACACAGCGAAGTAAAAACTGTGACACTTGTTAGTTCGCGTTCGCCTGTACCTGTGAATTCGTTTCGTGCGTCGTTTAGTTTAGCAGCGCGTTAAGTGTCGAAGCTGTGAACGTTGTTAGTTCTCTCTCGTCCTGTGCGTGTTGTTTTCGTGCGTCATGTGTGCGTGAGCAGCGCGCTATACGTTTCCAACTGCTTGCCATTCGTCGCTTGACATTCCAATTTGTTGCTATCGCATTCATTGCTGCGCCTTGTGGCGAAACTGTGACTTTTTTCTCCCTCTGTTGCATCTTTTTGCATGTGTGACCACCAGCTCTGTGCAGTGAGAAAAAGCTACGAGTCGTATCTGCTGGAGAATATCAAGCGTTACCTTTTTTGCAGTTGCCCGTTGGCCAATCAGAGATGCAAAAGCGCAGATCATTCCGTGTCTTTTTGGAACAATGCTTGTGTTAGTATTAAGGTGAAGGAAAAAAGTAAGGCTGATATAAAGTGCGACTCAAAGCGTTTGCTACTCCTAACGAGATGCTAGACGAGGCTGGTGGCAGCTTACTGTAGCTAACTACCACAATAAAACACCGCAGTGCATGAAAACACGTCAACGAATCCCTGTGCACACGTTGGCAACATACACATATCATTTCGACAACATTGCCCGGTTGCTGAAAATATGCGGCTCAATGTCTCCTTAACGTTCTGAAAATGTTTATTGGCAACATTGCTCTAACGTGATTCCAGGAGGACATTAGCAGCATTCAGCCAACGTTAAAAGACAACATTGCAGCTATACAACAGCAACATAGTGCGCTACTAGGGTGGTTCCTTTTCTCGTCCTTCGTTCGCCTTGCGCTTTGTGTTATTAATGGATCACCAACTAGCCCAAACCCAAACCTTGCATCTTAATTGTTGACGGCGCGGGTATACGACCTGATCCAGCAAAAATACGCGCCGTTGTGAACTTCCCTATTCCACGTTCTTCCAAGGACATTCGCTCGTTTTTTGGCCTATGCTCGTATTTTCGCCTTTTTTGCAGCGATTGCGCAGCCCCTCACATGCCTTCTGAAAAAGCACGGTCCCCTTCTCTAGGGGTCCTGCCCAAGCGTCGGCTTTTTCTCATCTCGTCGACCTACTCACGTCGCCCCCCTTTGCTGGCCCATTTCGACGATTCTGCGCCCACCGAAGTACTTACCGATGCCAGTGGTCAAGGTCTCGGCGCTGTCCTCGGCCAAAATCAACGTGGTCACGATTGCGTTATTGCATACGCCAGCCGCCTTCTCTCCGCAGCTGAACGGAATTATTCACTAACAGGGAGAGAGTGCCTCGCTCTTGTTTGGGCCGTCGGGAAATTTTGTCCATATCTGTACGGCAAAGCCTTCACCGTTGTAATAGAGTTACTGTATATGCTACCTTTAGGCAGCAGATTTGCGCATAACTTTTCCTTCCGCCGCTCGCGCCGCTATTCGGCGAGTACCATCACGTGCTGCAAAATGACGTCAAATGTTCAATCCGTGCGGCGAAGCCAACTTTACGTGCCCGACGGCGCGGCGCCCGTGCGTCCTCTGCCCGCGCAGACTACTAGTTTCCGTCGCTTCCATCGTGATTGCCATTAGCGGTCGTCGAGCGTTTCAGCGTGCGTGCGTTCGTCGAGTGTGTGCTTTGTTTATCGATTCCATACGTTTGCGAAGTGTTCGAAAGTACGTCGTATTCGTAGCGTTGTCATGCCTGAGGTTCTCAATGCAGTAAGTCGATTAATGAATGTTCTGCATTGCAGCTAAAGTTATGATTGTTTTGAGCTCGTATATTTGAATCCTTTATACCCCAAATTATTTTTGAAAAACCGTATCCAAAAATCCAAAGTGCTATTTTTTGGTTTAGAAGCACAGATATTTGGGCGAGTTTGTACTGATCCATGACGGTATTTTGGAGCGCGAAAACAGACAAGATACACGAGAAGGACCGAACAGGACGAGCGCTTTTTGGATTGGCGCATATAACAAATGTCGGAAGTGTATATATATATTGTCACGACGTCAAAGCAGAGGTCTTGACGCAGCAGAGATCGAGATAACCGAAGCAGGTCGGTCTCTTTAATAGCGCAAGAACGAGTGCTTCTTCTTCCTTTCTACTGTCCTACATGGCACATGCATAATGTGTCATCGTCTTTCTTGCTTTCTTGCCGCAAGCACGTGACATTTGCCTCCCTCCGAAAAAGGCATCGTCCCGATGCGCAACTTAGGCGCTCTACCTGGCGTATGGATTGGTCGCACTCACACGGTAACCGGGAACTAACTGGATAAATACGGTTTCATCCGCATGACGTGCACGACTTCGGGTGAATGCTTTCGCCGCTTAGAACTACAATCACTGTCGGGAACAACCTCGTAGTTCACGTCGTTCAAGCGTCGGGTGACTCTGTATGGGCCGAAGTACCGCCTTAGCAGTTTTTCAGACAGTCCACGTCGGCGTATTGGAATCCAGACCCATACCTTGTCGCCTGGTGTGTAGCTAATGAACTTGTGTCGTGGGTCGTACCGTTGTGCATCTTGATGTTGTTGATGACAGATGCGCACGCGCGCGAGCTGTCTTGCTTCCTCGGCGCGCTGAGTGAATTCTTCGGCGTCTATATGGACGTCGTCACACTCGTGCGGCA
Organism: Rhipicephalus appendiculatus; assembly: GCA_030522465.1. Lineage (NCBI taxonomy): Eukaryota > Metazoa > Arthropoda > Arachnida > Ixodida > Ixodidae > Rhipicephalus > Rhipicephalus appendiculatus. Next base: position 1,599,542 of record JALIZH010032976.1, read on the forward strand.
ACATGGCGTCCAGCGTTGTCGTGACTTCGCGACCATGGACCAAACTGAACGGTGTCATTCCAGTGGTTTCTTGTCGAGCGGTATTGTAAGCAAAGGTCACGTAAGGCAATATCTGATCCCAGTTTCTATGTTCCGTGTCGACGTACATGCAGAGCATGTCTGTGAGGGTCTTATTGAGGCGCTCCGTTAGTCCGTTTGTCTGCGGATGGTATGCAGTTGTTCTCCGGTGAGCTGTACCGCTGAGTCTGAGAACCGACTCCAAAAGTTCTGCGGTGAAGGCAGTTCCTCTGTCTGTGATCACTGCTGTTGGAGCGCCATGCCGAAGAACGATGTTTTCAATGAAGAACTGAGCGCCTTCTGCTGCTGTACCGCGCTGTATAGCTTTAGTCTCCGCATAACGAGAGAGGTAATCGGTGGCCACAATAATCCATCTGTTCCCGGTGGTAGAAGTTGGGAATGGGCCCAGGAAATCCATCCCAATCTGGGCGAACGGCTTTGCTGGCGCTTCGACTGGATGTAAGAGACCGGCTGGCTTGCCAGGGGGCACTTTGCGTCTTTGGCAGTCGGTGCAAGTTTGCACGTGATGTTTAACAGCAGCAGGTAGCTTTGGCCAGTAGTACTTGCATCGCAGTCGGCACAATGTTCGGGTGTAGCCTAGATGACCAGAAGTGGGTTCATCATGGCGCGCTTCAATTTTTTCTTTTCGAAGCGATGCAGGCACAACGAGCAAGTGCGTGCTGCCGGTTGGAGAGAAGTTTTTCTTGTAGAGAACATCGTTCCGCAAGCAAAAAGATGGCAGTCCTCTAGCAAATAACCGCGGGACGTCTTTACGTCGTCCAAGTAATCAATGAGTGGTAACAGCTCAGGGTCACTGCGCTGCTCTTGTGCAATAGTGGCCGTGTTGACAACTCCCAAGAATGCAGCGTCGATGTTCTCGTCATCAGTAGCGGCAGGCTCGACTGGCGACCGTGAGAGATAGTCGGCGTCGGTATGCCTCTTCCCGGATTTATAGATGATGGTCATGTCGAACTCTTGAAGTCTAAGACTCCAGTGCGCCAAACGGCCAGATGGGTCTTTCAGGTTGGTGAGCCAGCACAGAGAGTGATGATCGCTGACAACCTTGAATGAGCGGCCGTACAAATATGGACGAAATTTGATAACCGCCCATACCACGGCGAGGCACTCCTTCTCGGTGGTCGAGTAGTTCTCCTCCGTGCGAGAGAGAGTTCTGCTGGCGTAGGCTATTACTTTTTCACAGCCGTCTTGCCACTGCACCAGAACGGCACCCAGACCCACATTGCTGGCGTCAGTGTGAAGTGCTGTAGGGGCTTCCTGGTCGAAGTGCGCGAGAACTGGGGGGTGTTTGCAGGCGTTGACGTAGTTCATTAAATGCCATTTGCTCCTGTTCACCCCAAAGGAAGGGAACGTCCTCACGCGTGAGTCGTGTCAATGGCGCCGCAATAGACGAAAAGTCCTCGATGAATCGTCGGTAATAGGCGCACAGCCCTAAGAAGCGCCTCACGGCCTTTTTGTCACGTGGTGCAGGAAATTTGGTTACGGCGTCTATTTTGGCCGGGTCAGGTCGAACACCCTCGTGACTGACGACGTGGCCTAGGAAGCTGAGTTCGTTGAAACCGAAATGGCATTTTTCCGGCTTTAAAGTAAGGCCGGCCGAACGTATGGCTTGGAGGACAGTGAATAAACGGCTTAGATGTTCCTCAAATGTTGCTGAGAATACAATAACATCGTCTAGATAGACCAAGCATGTTTGCCACTTCAGGCCTGATAGCACGGTGTCCATTAGACGCTGAAAAGTGGCTGGCGCCGAGCACAACCCAAAAGGTAGCACCTTAAATTCGTAAAGGCCGTCGGGCGTGACAAAGGCAGTTTTTTCGCGATCTCTCGCGTCGACCTCTATCTGCCAGTAGCCGCTTCGTAGGTCCATGGATGAGAAATAGCGCGCATGACGCAGCCTATCGAGCGAATCGTCTATGCGAGGCAGTGGATAGACGTCTTTCTTGGTCACTTGGTTCAACTTGCGATAATCTATGAAGAAGCGCAAGCTGCCGTCTTTTTTCTTGACCAAAACCACGGGGGACGCCCAAGGACTTTTCGAAGGTTGTATGACGTCATCCTCGAGCATCTTCTGTACTTGCTTCTGAATTTCCTCGCGTTCTTTCGGAGCCACACGGTAGGGATTTTGCCGAATCGGTCGCGTGTTGTCTTCAGTAATGATTCGGTGCTTTGTCAACGGTGTTTGCTGCACCTTTGACGTACACGAAAAGCAGTCTTCGAACTGGTGTATCAGTTCAAGCAGGCACTTCCTATCAGAGGGCGGCAGTGTGGAGCTGATGTCCACCGACAAAGGTGTCGAGGCAGGGACAGTCGCGTCGTCCGGTTGTAAAGCAAAACAATGCCCGGCTTGGTCTACATCGTCGTAGTAGGCAATTGCGGTGCCCTTCTGGATTTGACGGCGCTCGTTGCTGAAGTTTGTGATGAGCACTTCTGCCTGTCCATTAGTCAGCGCAAGGATGCCTCTCGCGATGGAAATGCCTTGCGTAAGCAAAAGTGCAACTATGTGCTCCGCTATCACATCCTTATGGTATGGCCACCCACATGACACCGACACAAGGCAGCAGGATCTCGGTGGGAGCGTCACATCATCGGCTACTCGCAAACGCCCCGTGTGGTTGGTCACTGCTGGTGTCGACATATGGATGTGCGCAAAACGTCACCATACGTTCAGGGAATATTGATAACAGCGCCATGATCTTGAAGAAAATCCATGCCCGAAATGAGCTCTTTACAGCACTCTGGCAACACGACAAAAGTGGCGACGAAGCTGGAATCACCGATGCGAAGTCGAGCGGTTGCATTTACCCGTGGGAGTCATCAGCTGACCACCAGCACTCCTTATGTGCGGCCCTGTCCACGGTGTCTTGACCTTCCTAAGGCGGTCGGCGAGCTCTTGTCGCATGATCGAAAAGTCGGCGCCAGTGTCAATCAGTGCTGTTACGTGATGTCCGTCTAGGAGAACGCCAAGATCGGCACGTACAGCTCCATCGGCATTAGTATTCGTCGTCGTATTCGTCGCCGTATCCGTCGTCGCAGTCGTCGTCGCAGTCGTCGTCGCATTCGTCGTCGCAGTCGTCGTCGCAGTCGTCGTCATATCTTCTTGCGGCAGGTAGGGGGGACTTTTCGGCGTGTCGACGATTGGCAACCTTGCCCCCAGAGGTCGCAGCCGTTAGTTTCCCCGGCGCGGGCTAAACGAACGGCCTCTGGTGACGTCAGCGTAGCTCTGATGGTTTGGGGAAGCGGGACGCGCCGGTGATGGAGATCGCCAGCGACGAGGTGGTGTTGCTTGGCCGGTCGACAGGTGATCGGCGTCGTGGGCGTGACGGTCTTCAAAACGGAAGGAAGCGGGAGGAGAAAAATTGCCGAACCGGGAATCACCATGATGGCAATAGCGGGCAATGTGACCTGGTTCCCCGCAGCGGAAGCAAATAGGTCGACGATCGGCCGTGCGCCACAAGTCGGTTCGGCGAACTGGTGCTCGTCTCACAGAATCCCGTTGCCACCAAGGCACGGCAGCGGGTCGTGGCTGGAAGGGTGTCGGCTCAAATGATGGTGGAGGACGACGGACCACATCAGCGTAGCTCGCTGGAGGTGGCTCAGGACATGGCGCGGGTGATGTAAATGCTTGCCGCAACTCCTGGCGCACGATTTCGGCAACAGAAGCGACCGGCGGCTCGGTGGGAGGAACGCTGAGGGCCCGAAGTTCCTCACGCAGTATTTCCCTGATCAGTTGTCGCAGGGAACTTTCGCAGACGGTAGTGTTCTGAGCTACAGCACTTGCTGCCGTGTGGTTCGGCAGGCGGTCAAAGTGGCGGCACCGTTGTTGCAGTGCGCGCTCGATGACAGTGGCCTCTCTTATAAATTCATCCACTGTTGTGGGCGGATTTCGTACGAGGCCCGCGAACAGTGGTTCCTTAACGCCCCGCATGAGGTGACGCACCTTCTTTGCCTCGGGCATGTCAGGGTCAGCTCGTCGAAACAGACGGATCATATCCTCTGCGTACATGGCGACTGTTTCGTTGGGCTTTTGCACGCGAGCTTCAATCAGTTGATGTGCGCGATCCCGTCGGTCCGAGCTCAGGAAAGTGTCGAGCAGCTTGCGACGGAAATTGTCCCAAGTTTGGAAAGTAGCCTCGCGGTTCTCGTACCACGTGCGAGCGCTATTTTCCAGTGCGAAATAGGCGCGGCCAAGTTTCTGTTGCTCGCTCCAGTGATTAGCTACAGCGACGCGTTCGAACTGTTCGAGTCAGTCCTCGACATCCTCATACTCTTCCCCACGGAAAATTTCCGGAACGCGAGGATGTTCAAGAGTCAGCTGCGAGGGAACAGGTGCCTGCGATGGAAGGGGAACCGTGGACGTGGTAGGAGCTGCCATGGTTGTAAAAGGAGGAATAGGTGCGGACTCCGGACTTAGGCCTAGTAGGCGCCGGCTGAAGCGGTGCACAGGAGTCGTGACGAGGGGCTCAGGCTCCGGACTGGGTGAACGGGTCCGAGCAAGGTTGTCCTGCATCAGGTTGTAGGCTCCAGCACCTCCACCAGTGTCACGACGTCAAAGCAGAGGTCTTGACGCAGCAGAGATCGAGATAACCGAAGCAGGTCGGTCTCTTTAGAGTAGAGTAGAGTAGATCCTTGAATCTCTTTAATAGCGCAAGAACGAGTTCTTCTTCTTCTTCCTTTCTACTGTCCTACATGGCACATGCATAATGTGTCATCGTCTTTCTTGCTTTCTTGCCGCAAGCACGTGACAATATATATATATATATATATATATATATATATATATATATATATATATATATAAACGAAGGAAAGAAGTGTGAACTTAAGGGCTCGTTTGCTTTGTCGAAACACATTATTAATGAGAACTAACAGACAATGATGCCAAGGAAAGTATAGGGGACGTTATTAGGAGTAATTGTAATGTAAATGTGAAGAAAGAAAAGTGGACGAAAAGATAACTTGCTACCGGCAGGATCCGAACCTGCGACCTTCGAATAACACGTCCGATGCTCTACCACTGAGCTACGGTGGCGGTCATCCCTCCGTCTACTTTATAGGGTATATGTGTGCATTTAAACGTGGAAGCGTCAGTCAGCGCCGCCTGTTGCCATTACGGCGAGTGTGGAACACTCTTCTTGCCTGTAGGCGTCACGTAGCACGTGATCTTATTACGAGCTGGCAGCTGACTAATAATCCCTCGCATACCACCTGAAGGCAACAAGTCCTTCTGCGCCACTTTTTCGAACAGTGAAGCAGTGGTGAATGATGGTTATCTTTTCGTCCACTTTTCTTTCTTCACATTTACATTACAATTACTTCTAATAACGTCCCCTATACTTTCCTTGGCATCATTGTCTGTTAGTGCTCATTATATATATATATATATATATATATATATATATATATATATATATATATATATATATATATATATATATATGTATATATATATACATAGAGAGAGAGAGAGAGAGCGAGCCCCCTCATCCAATGAAGGGAAACTTTAAGCTCCGCGTACAAGGCTTTCGCCTTAATTATGACAATGTGTATTGCACAACATGCGCGGTTCACGTGGACATTTGAAATGAGTTTGAAGCTACTTTTCTGCGCCACTTTTTCGAACAGTGAAGCAGTGGTGAATGATGGTTAATGACAAATGACACTTTGTCAGTGGTTGCCAGCGTAACCGCACGCGATATATTTTGTTGACGGCCGCTGATCAGCTGGCATCGGCGGCCAAAATGCATTCTTATTGTCGACCATACGTGCGTGAAGTTTCCTTCAAACGCCCTTCAAGACAAATATTTTTCGACTTACGTCCAGGGGAGAAAAGCTCGTGTGCATGCTGAAAGCAATCGCGCCGCTTTTCGTTGCAAAGTACTGCGCAGAAAAGCGAACTCTTTTGAGCTGTTCGATCGTAGCATGCATCTGAAAGCTGTGATAGTGGAATCGGCCCGCCGCTGTAAAAGTTCCCTGTGGACGCGACACCTGCGATTCACTTATGTCAAATATGAACTCAAAGTTCCAATCTCCTAATTCAAATTTCATTGACTCCGTCACATTTAGTTCCCGTCATGTGCTTTGATTCATTTTAATTCTCACTTGTTTCACTTCATTCACATTTCGTTGTGCGTATGAGCCACTGCTCCACGCCCTGCACTGCACCCGGGATTGGCCGAACGCTGCAAAACTGTTGTTCTTCGCGTCGTTTTGTTCGCGGACGCGATCCGTTAGAACCTGTAGCAATATGCAGCTTCGCTGTAAAAGTGGAACCTTGCTCAGCGCGTGCGAATAACTCTGCGGCAAGTCGCCAGCACCGGAACATCGCGCGTATTTGTCTCCTGCGCGCGCGACGAGCGGCTTCACTGCACAGCCGTTGAACATAATGGCGGACCTATGCGCAACTCTGCTACCTAAAGGTAGCATATACAGCAATTCTACGTTGTAAGTGATCACCACGCCCTCTGCTAGCTCTCTTAAGAATCCCGCTGGTCGCCTTGGTCGTTGGGCATTACGACTTCAAGAGTACTCGTTCCCTGTCGTCTACAAGTCTGGCCGTTTGCATCAGGACGCCGACTGCCTGTCCCGTTATCCCGTAGACCCGCCAAAACCTTCGGCGAACGACACCATTCCATCTGTGCTCGCTATAACTGACCTCTTCAACATTTCTTCTGAGCGACGCCGTGACCCAACTCTCCGCAAGATCATTGACCGCCTCAACACACTGGCTCCCGATTCCTCCCTTCGTCTCTTCGTGCTACGCGATGGCACCTTGCTTCGTCGCAATTTGATACCTGACGGTCCTGACCTCTTGCTCGTGATCCCGGGACACCTTCGTTCGACCGTTCTGGCTCAGCTTCACGACGTGCCGACGGCGGGGCACCTCGGCGTTTCCCGCACCTACGATCGTGCACGCCGTCGGTTCTACTGGCCAGGAATGTATAGGTCGGTACGCCGTTACGTGACCTCGTGCGACCTTTGTCAGCGCCGGAAGAAGTCAACACTCCCGCCTGCTGGCCGTCTTCAATCACTCGACGTCCCATATGAGCCGTTCCATCGTGTCGGCCTCTACTTGCTTGGTCCGTTCCCGACGTCTGTCTCGGGAAATCGATGGATCCCCGTTGCCACGGACTATGCCACACGGTTTGCCATTACTCGCGCATTTTCAATCAGCTGCGCCACCGACGTAGCGGACTTCTTGCTCCACAACGTCATTATACAGCACGGAGCACCGCGGCAGCTCCTAACGGACTGTGGCAGGCAGTTTCTTTCTAGGGTCGCCAATGACATTTTGATGTCTTGCTCGACCAAGCATAAGTTAACCACGGCCTACCATCCGCAGACGAATGGCTTGACGGAGCGGTTGAACCGAACCAGTACGGACGTGCTGGCGATGTATGTGTCCGCCAACCACCAAGATTGGGATGCAGCGTTGCCTTTTGTCGCGTTCGCCTATAACACGTCCCAGCACGAGACGGCTGGTTATTCGCCTTTCTTTCTTTTATTCGGTCGAAATCGAACGTTGCCTATGGACACGGTGATGCCTCCTTCGACGTAACCACCTGCTGAGTACGCTCAAGAAGCTATAGCCCGCGCCGCCCATGCACGCCAACTTGCGCGCGTTCGGCTAACCGACTCGCAAGCGGGCCAACAATCCCGTTACGATAGCCGCCACCGAAACGCCCACTTTCTTCCTGGATCTCTTGTCATCCTGTGGTCTCCAGCACGCCGTGTTGGACTTTCTGAAAAGCTACTGTTCCCGTAGATCGGACCTAGAGTCACTGGAAAAATTTCAGAGTACCGCAAAGGTAGGCTGCACCCGGGCAGCATTGAGCGGCTGCGGCCATTTCCCTTCCAGGCTGTCCCGGCGCCTAGTAGCGTGCGTGGAGACGAGACCGATCTTTCCGCCTCTATGCCGTGTTACGCTCGCCTAACTGGAATATATGGGTGTACTTCAAGAGGATATATTAAAAGTGATTTCAAGTCATCGATGGTTAAGAATGAACTGCGCGGTAAGCGGCGTGGTTGTGAATGTAATGTGCGGCGAATGTCGCCATGTGCTTGCGAACTCTCTTCATGGCTCCCGCAGTCTCGTTTCGTGTCACGGGTGCGTTCGCTACGTAAGGAGGTGTATGTGCTCAGTGACTTCATTTAAGACGCCGTTTACTTGGACGCTAGGTGAATCTTGCCTGTTCGCGCTAACTTTGAAGTCTGCTTAATGTGCAGTCGCTGTTCAGGTTCATTTCACTGCGAGATTCCGCGTTGCTCTCGGCATCGATGGTGCGCTAAGCGGCATGATTGTGAATATAATGATGTGCGGCAAATGTCGCCATGTGCTCATCAACTCTCTTCATCAGTCTTGTTTCGTGTCACGGGTGTGGTCGCTAGGTACAGAAGTGTATGTGTTCAGTGACTTCATGCAAGACGCCATTTACTTGGTGAATCTTGCGCGTTTGGGCTAACTTTTGCAATCTGCTAAATGTGCAGTCGGTGTTCAGGTTCACTTCACAGCGCTTGATTGCGTCCTTCGAATGATCGCTGAACCATACCTTGCTTGCGCACCTTACTTGCTGTTCAGCTTATTGATATGCGTAATATGCGTGGTGTGTGTACGGTAAGTGGAAGTTGTGCGCGACGTATTTATGTCTCGGTTTGGAACGCCTGCAGCCCATCGTACGCCGATTGGCGTGCGGTAGGGTACCGTATCTTATTTGCGAAGGCGACGCGTCGTCATTTCCTGACTGATTCGTAGAAAAACAGGCGATTAAAAAGTGACTGGCAGCATTAAAGTGACACGAGGTGTGGCGTGTTCTTGAGATTTTGCTGTGTTTCGAGATAAAAGTTTTCTTGTCAACGTCGGCAGCGCGTAAGCAGCTGAGAGGGTGGTTCGATTTCAACTTTTTTTTTTCGTCATGCACGGTTATTAAAGCTTTCTCGGCACAGTACATATTAGCTTTTTGGTTAGAAATAGCATAGCCCAGAAATTTTTAAAGCGTACGTTCAAGGAACACTGTGTCTCAGCTGAAAACGTACATTATATGCACTGAAAGTGTCGCGAACCAACAAGCCTAGCAACAAATTCTCACAAGAAACAGTCTGTTTCACGTTTATCTGAGCAGTTGGAGTACGTGAGAAGACTATATAAGATTAGGACGAAAAGGAGAAAAAAAAAGCGCGGAGCGCGAAATTCATGTTCTATTTTGATGCCGTACATTCAGCTGTTCCAACTGGCCCAAGAATGAGTATAATTCACAGCGAAAATACATAATACTTATTTTTATTGTGACCATTTTCACCGACTAATCCGTATTGTAAGGGGACGCTCGGCGGAATACAACGTGTTAGCATCATTTTCTTTTTGCAATAAATACGCTTAAAAACATCGTATGATCCCATTTTCTACCACCAAGTTTCATGCGCAATCTATCAGTCACGCGTGAGTTTTGCAACATGGAAAATGATCATTCCACAATTGCCGTCAAGGTCTAACAATAAACAGGTATAATTTTTAAAAATATTTGATCTCTCACATGGGTGACACGTTTACTCGAAATGCATGCACAGTCTGTTCAGAAGATATATATTTAAAGAGCCGAGCAAATGGAATGGTATGTAGCGCGTTGTTTTCGATCACTAAGCAGAGCGAACGGATAAGGTGAAGTACCCTGTCGCGTGTGAGCTTTTCCAGGAAACTTCGCGTAGGTTATTGCAGAAACGAGTGTTCTTCGAGGGGGGCGCATTCCTTGCGACCAACTCTATGCGTTCTTCGACGTTTTTCCCGCACGGAATGCAAAACTAAACAAGATACCCAGATCACGTTCAGTTGCTGCTGAGGTATACTTCCTCGAATCTGCATGACGCGTTAGAAAAGCGACGAAATACTCCTGGGGCCTGTGGTAATGCTAAAAGCCCGGTCACGGTGCGCGTTCAACGCGCGTGCACCCGAAGCGCTTGGAAGGGATATGGCGGTGGGAGGTCACGTGATGCGAGTAAGCCAATCGCATCGGCGGCGGCGCGTGGAAAACAGATGCGATACTCTGAAATTTTTCCGGTGGCTCTAACCGGACCTAGAGTTCCTGTATATGCTACCTTTAGGTAGCAGAGTTGCGCATCTGTTTTCCAAACGCCGCTAGCAACCATGCCCTGCGGAGAAGCTGATGCACAGGCTGCGCCCGCAAAACATGGCTGCGCCGCCGAAAGCGGTTGCCGTCCACCTAGAATCTATCAAGTCACCGTCGTGCGCTCTGTAGCCCTTTAGCTACGAACTGGTGCTTTTATTCCAGCGAAAGCTGTTATGAGATCACAACGAGGGTCGTTTTTGCGCCGTAGTTGTCCGCCGCCGCCGGTGTCCGTAACCAATATCGCTCGAAATAAGAAAAAACTAAATACATAAAAAATCACCTATGACAGATTGGGAATCGAACCCGGGTCCTCTGCGTGGCAGCCCAGCACTCTACCACTGAGCTACGCCACTGCTTGAAACTGCGGTGCAAACTGATCCTATGCAGGCTTCATGTCGGGTAAGAAATCGCGTTAACGCGTGTTGTAAAGCGTTTTAGAACAGTAAAGTACCAACCAGGCGTCACACAATACGAAATGCGTAACGAGTGGGTCGTTCAATGCTCCAACCCATTACAAAATGGCATAATTCTTCATCGTCGTCAGCCACAGAAGCAACAAAGTGCACATAATGCGTTACAAGTGTGTAGCGGGTACCGCGCTTTTCCGTAGAATGAAGAATATTGGTAGAGTAGACGCTTCCCCACTACACAAAAATTATGATTATTTATGGCGTAGTGGGTACCATGTAAGTGCGCTTGTAGTAGTTGCCCCAAGAGTGTTTAAAAAAGGCTCTAGAAAGGCCGCCCTTCCAGCTTTCGCTGTGACTGTGCTGCGCCTTCCGCGCAGGCCTGGCGGTTTTTTTTTTGCCTTAGATTCATGTGCTTAAGCTTCGACAGCAAAGTATTTACGTCGACCTCGGCAATGTTTTCGAAAAACATGCTGAAATAATCGATGCTGTAGGCTTAGCGAGTGGCGTTGGGTGCTCCCGGAAGCTCGGAGCACATATATTACGTGTTTGTCAGTTGTTCTTTATCCTCCATAGCTGGCGCCACTTGACGTGGCGGCAGCGGCGGCGCGTGTTTTCGGCATTTTCGGCTCTACGATACGCCTTTTCGTTACCGGATAGACTAAAAAACGCTTTTGTACTCCCATGGCACAGTCCCGAAAGCAGGTGTTTCTTCTTTCATCACCGGTGGTTGACACGCCAGGCACGTCGACTGGCGATCGCCGACAGGCTTAAGCAAGTCGCCTGCAAAAACAGAGGTGCGGCTTCGCCGCATAGCTATGGTTGCTAGCGAGGCAAGATGGCGGACCTATGCGCAACTCTGCTCCCGTAGGGAGCATATACAGTAACTCTAACCGGACCATACCGTGTGCGCCGCCAAGTGACCGACGTCACGTATGAAATCAAACAATTGTCTTCGTCTTCGTCGACTCAACCCCGCACCGACATCGTTCACGTTGTCCGTCTGAAGCCCTATCGTACACCGGACTCCGCCAACGCATGTGTATAGTGACCATTCCCACTACCGGCCGGCTTTATCCGGCTGCACGAGACGGTGCTTTCGCCGCCGGAGGGTAATGTTATGTGCCGTTTACCTAGAGGACGAAGAAGTCAAGTTGGTTCCTGCTTTCGCCATCTTGGTTGTTTTTACCCCGATTGCTGTGACTGTGTACATTGTAAATACACCCTTCTTTCGTGGTCTCCCCGTAACAATATAAAGAAAAAAGGAAGTAACTGTGTTAGTGACACGTCTATCTGCTTGTACAGGAACGATATTAGGTTTTTCGATATGAGACGCCTGTAGCTTGATAAGTGGTGTTGCGCTGATATGTGCTCGCTGCGTCTACGCACCATTGTGCTATATATTTCATTGCAACCTTTGCAATAAAGCAGTTGTTAGTAGCGCATGTCCTGTCTCTCACATGTGTTCGTCCTTTTTAGCGCTAAAACCATCATGTTATGTAATCACCAACTCGCCCAACAACAAGTTCTTATTAAAATACCTCCTCCTCACTCGCTAGCTTCCGGCCAACTGAAGCCGCGGTGCCCAGACACGGCATGCATAGCGGCCACGGTCTCTAGATTGATTGCGCATTCGTTACGCTTGTGTTTCATGGAGAAATCGTTAAATCTAGGGAATTTTTGTCTACCTTTGGCAATGGTTATCCCAATGCTTGGCGCGTCTTCACTCTTCGTTAGCCCATAGGCTCGATTTTGAATGCCTTGATTCTTTTTCTTTTGTAATTTATCTTGATTTTCAGAGATGTTGCAGTTGAAGTTGTAGTTGAAAATTATTTGCATCATCATAATGCGGGAATGCTCGGGCAAAAAGTGAAAATCATTTCACTTGAGAAGCGCCCGAGCCCCCCATATACAAGGCATACAAAAAGGGCTAGAACATACACTTAACAAGATATATTAACCGTTTCACATTGCAGGCCAACCTCTAATTCTATGTAATATAATACTAGCAGCTTGACAATAATTACAAATAGTCCGCCGCGGTGGAGCAGTGGTTAAGGTGCTCGGCTGCTGACCCGAAGGTCGCGAGTTCGATCCCGGCCGCGGCGGTCGCATTTCGATGGAGGCGAAATGGTAGAGACCCGTGTGCTGTGGGATGTCAGTGCACGTTAAAGAACACCAGATGGCCGAAATTCCCGGAGCCCTCCACCACGGCGTCTCTCATAATCCTATCGTGGTTTTGGGACGTAAAACCCCAGATATTATTATTAGAAATACACAAAAACGCTAACGTCACTGGAAGTACAAAGCACTGACATCATGGAATGAAACACTCTTATATTACGCATACTGCACTTTTCCTCATGAATGTTTTGACAAATCAGTTTGTTCAACAGAACTGCAAGTGCATGACGTAACATTTGCTATCTATGCTGAGTACGACTAAATGGATATACAGAGCTATTCATTTTCATCGATGATATGCTGAGAAATGCATGCTCGCAGTTATACAAATATTTTTTTTTTGTAGCGCATACATAAAAAAAACTCGAAAAGTTTAGGCACAGGAACAATTTTAAACTGGCGAAGCAGTTCAGCAGTGTGTGCATCGTAATCAGCACTAGCGATATGACGTAAGCGCCTTCTTTTGTAGCACATGCAGTTGGCTAATGTTAGACGATGTGGTATTTCCCCAAACTAGAAAACAATAGTTAAGGTGCGATAAGAAGAGTGTGTTATAGATTAACAATTTTACGGATACGGGAAGATGTGAGCGAAATTTCGCTACACACTTATATAGGCGAGACATAAATGAGTTCACATGGAGATCCCAGCTCATGTTTTTATTGAAAAGTATTCCTAGAGTTTTTACAGTGTCCACTATTTCAATGTTACCCTTGTCGAACTTTATTATTGGTTCTAAAAAAAAAGCGAGCTTTGACGCGCATGGAACAGCAACGTTTTTTTTTTTAAATTTATTAACAAACAGAAGCTCTCAGACTCAAGAATATAGTAATAGCATACAACACACCATAACGGATTTTCTAGCCAGGGAAATAATCACACCCTCCGAGCACCGGTTCCTCATACCCAAAAACATGCAAGCAGGCCGCTTCTGCCTCCTTCCGAAGATTCATAAAGTTTCCATAGATGAACTGCTGATCGTGCAAATTCCAGGCAGGCCTATAGTATCTAACAACAATACACCTACTAAGTCGTTATTTATTTATTTATTTATTTATTTATTTATTTATTTATTTATTTATTTATTTATTTATTCGGTACCTGCATTGCCATTTGCAGGCATTGCAGCAGGGGGGGGGGATGGGGGGGGGGGGGGGTATACATCACTGAATCAACAGTCATTCATTTCTGCACACAAAGCGCGGTAAAAGTCATCATTATTTTGTATTTCAACAATGTTTGACGGAAGAGAATTCCACTCGCTCGTGGTCCTACAAAAAAAATGAATAACGCAAAGTGTCACCTTTAAAAGGAAATTCGCGAACTTTCAAGGCATGGTCCCTTCTACGCGAAATATATGATGGCAATGAGATGTATTTGTTTCTGTCTATGCCTGTTTTTGAATAATAAACGCTGTGAAAGAATTTGAGTCTCAGGGCCTTTCTTCTGTCTTTTAGATCCTGCCAGTGAAGTGCGCGCTTACTTTCAGTGATACTGAGGCTGCTGTCGTAATTTCGCAAGACAAATCGTACAGCCTTACCCTGGTTTTTTTCTAGCAGGTCAACAAAGTGATGAGTATGGGCATCCCAGCTGATACACGCACATTCAAGTACCGAACGTACGTGAGTGAAATACAAGCGTTCCTTCAAATGACTAGGTAATTGCCCAAAATTTCGTCGTAGGAAGCCCAATTTGCGTGCCGCCTTTTTCCTTATCTCCTGTACATGTCTGTTCCATCTTAAATCCGAGGTAAGTAAAACACCTAAGTATTTGCATTCCATAACCTTGCGTAAAGTAACGTTTTTTAATTTGTACTCATATGCCTTATATATGTGTTTCCTTGTAAAGGTGACGTATAAACACTGAAATATTTAACGACATTTCCCATTTCGCGCACCAGGTAGAAACTTTATCTAAATCACTCTGAAGGGCATGACAGTCAGAATCACTATCAATAACTCTATACACCACGCAGTCGTCTGCAAACATCCTGAAAGACGACGTAATGCCACTAGTGATATCATTTATATACAATAAAAATAAGAGAGGCCCCAAGACAGAGCCTTGAGTTACTCCAGAGGTCACTGCAGCGATTTCAGAGGAGATACCGTTGAGAACTACAGACTGTTGTCTATGTGAAAGGTATTCCGATATCCATGCAATTACTTTTGTCCAATTTATAGGCGTGTAATTTGCTTATAAGTAGGTCATGTGCCGCAACGTCAAACGCTTTACGAAAATCTAGGAAGATGCAATCGATTACCTGTCTTTTGTCTATTGCTAAGGCCAAATAGTTGGTGAATTCTACTAGCTGCGTACTACAAGAAAAAACCTTGCCTAAAGCCATGTTGGTTAGCATTTAATAAATTATGCTTAACAAGATGGGACATAATACAACTATATATAACGTGTTCCATTACTTGCATGTAATACTGGTCAAGGACACTGGCCTGTAGTTCTCAACGCAGTTTTTAGGTACACTTTTGTATACAGGCACGACATTTGCTAATTTCCAGTCAGAAGGAACGGCACCCGTATCTAAACACATTTGAAAAAGACGGCAGAAATACATGCATAAAGAATCACAACAACTGCTAAGCAATGCTGCTGCTGTATCATCTGGCCCAGTTGCCTTCCTGAGAGAAATCATTGCTAAACGCTTACGTACACCTTCCTAGGCAAACTCAACTTGGGGCATTGCTTCATTACTTAACGAAAGATCCGCACCTATAACCGGAGCTTGAAAATTACTAAATACAGAACAAAAGTAACTGCTAAATACGTCTAATTTGCGCTTGTCATCATCGATAACGGTGCCTAAGTACTCAAGAGGAGGAACGGTGTTATCGTTCGGACCATTACGTCGGATATACTTCCAAAATTCTTTCGTATCTTTTACCAATCGTTCCCCAAGCTGCGCGAAATAGCTTTTCTTAGTCATCGTTTATATAATATACCATCTACCCTACCGTCTTTGATGATGACTGAGAAATCAAAATTTCTGTCATCATTTATCTAATATACCATCTACCCTACCCTCTTTCGTTCAAAATACACCTCATTTCCTCCGATTAATAGATTCCATTAACAAAACACAAACACTCTCGGATGAGGCCATTCTGGTAACATTAGATGTCTGCTCCTTGTATACGAATATACCTATCACTGAAGGGATTGAAGCGGTTTCAAAGGCACTCATAGAAAGCAAGCAAACACATAATGCTGAAGTTTACCTCTCGCTACTGAAATTAGTTGTAACGCTTAATTATTTTGAATACGATTCGTCCTACTACCTGCAAACTTTCGGCACCAGTATGGGAACTCCTTTTGCGCCAACATATGCCAACATTTTTATGGGACAGTTAGAATCGGAGCTGTTGAAATCATCTCCAGTAAAGCCTTCCACCTATATCCGCTACATAGACGACATACGTTTATTATATGGGAACATGGCATAAGCGCACTAAACGCAATCATTGATCATGGTAACAAGTTTCACTCTAGTATTAAATTTACCATGCACCATTCCCCCCAATGAAATTAACTTCCCAGACACGACAGTATCTATTGAAGCAGGAAAATTAAAGACGACGCTTTACAGAAAACCAACAGACAGCCAACAATATCTAGATTACACTAGTCATCACCCGCGACACTGGAAACAATGGATTTTTGTCGGACAGGCGAGGCGTATAAGAAGGATCTGTAGCGACGACGGTGAATACGTTCACATCTTAAGCAACCTAAAGGAAACATTAATTGAAAGAAATTACCCGCAAGACGCCATAAACAAGGTCTACAACGAAGCATGTAAACTAGATAGGAAAAGGATCCCCGTAGCACAACCCAACCAACCGCCAGCATTTATAACCAAATACTCAAATGCGCTCCCAAACATATATAATATCCTTCGTAAGTATTATCCAATACTGCCAAGCAACGAGCGCCTTAGAAAAGCGTTTTCCGATGTACCAAAGGTCGTGTATCGCCGCAATAGGAATTTTAAGGACATGTTAGTGCATAAAAAATTGACGGCAGATCCACGAGGTGAATGATGATGAGATTGGGCGAAGCTCCTGGAAGTAATCATCGGTTAAACCGTGAAATTTCTTCCGTTAATTCGCCCGATAAAAATGACGTGAAACGATTGATTAAATGTTTCATCAAACTTTTATTGCTGGTTTCCGTTGTCCTTTCATTATGACCGCTTTGTGGTCGGTGAAATGTAAGCTAAGTGGTTCTTGCACTGGTTGCAGCGGCATCCTTATCCATACGAGCACACACCGACGGCAACGAGCATCGTCAACTACAAACCTGTATCGCGATATGGTTTTGATTATAAAACCATTGCTTTAGAAAACACCTGGCGTCTTTCGTTAAGCAGCTGGCGTCTTTTCGTTTTGCTTTAGAAACATCTGGCGTCTTTTCGTTTTGCTTTTGGAAAACATCTGGCGTCTTTCGTTGGTTTATTTCATCAATCAACGGCGTTTTGAACAAAATTTTTATTGTTTAATCACGCACAGGAGAAATGCCAATGGCTGCTAATGGGGAATGAGAGACAGAAGAATTCGGCTTTTAGTTAACGCGCACGCTGCGAATTTTTTATTGTTCAACAACGCACAGGAGAAATCTCCCACCGGCACCACCTTGGAGGTCAAAGCGTAAGACTGGTTACGCACTACGACTACGACTACGACGAGGGACGAACGGGTGCCGCTTTAAGGAGCTTCGCCCCTAAAAAGTAAACCCGCATTCTACTGCCCACATAACCCCTTGCTCTCGTCGGAGATGCAAGACTTGCAAACACCTCCTAGATGACGTGATAGTTAAAAGCACCGCAAGTGATTACATCCATCATATAAAGTCTAGTTTTACCTGCACTAGTTCAAACGTTATCTACATGACCGAATGTTCATATTGCCACAAACGGTACATTGGCGAAACGGGACAGCCTGTGTAGTGGACGCTGACTGCTATGTTTAGCCGCTAGTGGATGGCGCTGTTAGCATGCGAGCGCTAGTGTCCCTGTATATGCTACCGCAGGTAGCAGAGTTGCGCATAACTTTTCCTTGCGCCGCTATTCGGCGAGCGCCGTCACGTGGTGGAAGATGACGTCAAATGTTCAATTTCGCCGCGGCGAAGCCAACTTTACGGACACGACGGCGCGGCTCCCACACCGACTTGTTTCCGTCAGTTTCATCGTCATTGTTTTTTCGAACAGAGAAGCAGCCGTGAATGGTCGTTAATGACGAATGTTACTTTGTCAGTGGTCACTAGAGTAACCGATCGCGCAATGGTGTTTTGGCGACGGTCATCGAGCAGCTTGCTTAGGCGGCCAAAATACACCCACCTGATTGTCGACCATACGTGCGTGAAGTTTCTTTAATACGCCCTTAAAAGCAAATAGTTCGGGCCTTCCCGGCGAGGCTAGAAAAGGTCGTGAGCATGCTGAAAATAATCGCACCATTTTCGTTGCAAGGTACCACGCGGTAGCAAGCGAACTTTTGAGCTGTTCGATCGTAGCATGCATGAGAAAACTGGTGGTGGCATCGGCCTCCGCTGTAGTATTCGCTGTGCACGCGACTCAGACGCACTTTTTGTCAGAACCTAGCCATATACAGCTTCCTACCTTCTGTTCACATAGGGCACCTTTGAATCAATTTAACGATCACTTAATTCACGTTCAATTAACTCCGTCACCTTTAGTTCACCTAATGGGCCTTACGCTCACTAATTCTCACTCGGTTCACTTAGCTGATTGTTGCACGTATAAGCCACTGCTCCGTCGTCCTGCACTTCCCCCGGGAACGATGTCAAATTGCTGCTGTACCGTGTACGCATCGTTTTCTCCGCGGACGCGATGCTCGAGGACCTACAGCCATATGCAGCTTCGCTGTAAAGGTGCAATATGCTGAGCACGTGCGAATAAGTCCGCGGCATGTCGCCCGCGCCGGAACGTCGCGCCGTATTTGTCTCCTGCGCGCGCGACGAGTGGCTTTCCTGCACAGCCGTTGAACATAATGGCGGACCTATGTGCAACTCTGCTCCCGTAGGGAGCATATACAGTAACTCTAGCGAGCGCCACCTTCCATCAGGTATATAGTCGGGCGCAGATCCGAATAAAGGTCAGAAGTGGCTCGAGCAGGTAAAGAAGGAATTGGATGAAATGGAAACGCAAGGAGTCATTCGCAAGGTTGACACGCCTACCGCATGGTGTTCAGGCCTCGTCGTCGTGCCGAAGCCGTCGGGTGGGTACAGGCTGTGTGTCGACTTGACGAAGCTTAACAAGGTTATACAGCGGGAACGCTACATTCTGCCAACAGTTGAAGACATCTTAGGCCAGCTTGGTGGGGCACGAATTTTTTCGAAGCTCGATACAAGATCCAGCTTCCACCAAATCAAGCTAACTCGTAAGAGTGAAGAACTGACGACATTCATCACACCTTTTGGCCGCTATTGCTACAAGCGTCTTCCATTTGGCATTGCGACAGCGCCCGAGTATTTCCAGCGCTTCATGTCGAGACTACTCGGAGTCGTCAACATGATAGACGACATACTCGGTAGGAACCGTCAAGAACACGACCAGCGTCTAACTGACGTCTTGGCGCGACTAACTCAAGCGGGCGTCACTCTTAACGAAAAGAAGTGTCAGTTCAGAGTCTCTTCTGTCAAGTTCTTAGGAGTTGTCGTCAGTCAGCAGGGAATTAGTCCAGACCCGGACAAAGTCAAGGCTATCATGGATCTCCCTCCACCAATCGATGTCAGTGGTGTTCGCCGGTTACTTGGAATGGTAAATCATGTGGCTCGATTCATTCCAAACCTGTCTGAGATCTCTGCACCTATTCGTGCTCTCCTCAACAAGAACAACACATGGAGTTGGAGTTATAACCAAGAGCAAGCGTTCAAGAACATCAAGTCTTTGCTCAGCTCTGACATATTGTTACAAGAAAACGTATATTAACAAATATTTACAGGCGGTGACAATGGCTGACACAATGGCGGGCTCAAGCCTAGTCTCTTCACCCTTCGTAGTTCTCCCTCAGACCGAGACCCTCTACTGCTTTGTGGCACAAACCCACTACTGCCTGGTGACACTACCCCGCGGCGCAAAAGCGCCGACCCGGCGCTTGTCACGGAAGTGGAGAGTTAGATGGCACATACGGCTTCAGTCTTCCGACGTGCACAACAATAGATGGTGGTGGGGTTGCGTGCACTGAATCGACGACCCGCTGTATCTCGTAAGTGAGATCAGTGACCTGGCGCAGGACTTTGTATGGTCCGTCATAGCGAAATAAGAACTTTTCGGAGAGACCGATGCGACGTAATGGGGTCCACAAGAGGACGAGTGAACCGGGTGTATACGAAACGTCCTGGTGGCGGCGATCAAACAGGTCCTTTTGAGAGGCTTGAGATACTATGAGCCGTTCTCGGGCGATCTGTCGTGCTGTCTCGGCTCGTGCTATGGCGTCGCGAACGTAAGTGACAGGTGAGCTTGAACCAGCGGGAAGGAGTGTGTCCAGGGGTAGAGATGGTTCACGTCCATAAAGAAGGTAAAACGGGGAATAACCTGTGGTGTCATGCCTGGAGGAGTTATAAGCGAATGTGACGTAGGGTAACGTTGCGTCCCAGTCGCGGTGGTCTGCAGAAACATACATCGACAACATATCGGTGATAGTGCGGTTCAGGCGCTCTGTAAGCCCATTAGTTTGGGGATGGTATGCCGTTGTGAATTTGTGGTTCGTAGAACAGGAACGAACGATATCCGGGATGACGCGGGATAAGAAGTATCGGCCTTGGTCGGTGAGGAGCTGTCGAGGAGCACCGTGATGCAAGATAATGTCATGGAGTAGAAAGTCGGCGACATCGGTAGCGCAGCTGGTGGGAAGAGCGCGGGTGATCGCGTAACGTGTCGCGTAGTCGGTCGCTACGGCAACCCACTTGTTCCCGGATGTAGAAGGGGGAAATGGCCCGAGAAGGTCGAGCCCAACGCGGAAGAATGGTTCGGCAGGGATCTCAATAGGGTGAAGGAGGCCAGCTGGAAGCGTCGTTGGTCGTTTTCGACGTTGACAGAGGTCGCAGCTGCCGACGTACTTTTGCACAGAGCGATAGAGGCGTGGCCAGAAAAAACGGCGCCGGACGCGATCATAAGTGCGGGTGACACCCAGGTGACCGGCGGTAGGTTCATCGTGAAGCTGGCGGAGGACGTCGACCCGCAAGTGGGAAGGCACGACGAGAAGGCGGTCAGGGCCGTAGGGGCGCATGTTGTGGCGGTAGAGAACCCCGTCGTGAAGGAAGTACAAGTTCAGGGAAGTGCTTGGAGTAGCGGAACTCAGACTTTCTATGATAGGACGTAAAGCCGAGTCGCGGCGTTGCTCATAAGCTATATCAAGAAAGTCCGATATTGATAAGACGCAAGGCTCAGTAGCTCCCTCTGTGGCGTCTGGCGGATCTACTGGATACCGGGACAGACAATCGGCGTCCTGATGGAGGTGACCAGATTTGTACACGACCGAGAATGTATATTCTTGGAGGCGGAGAGACCAACGACCGAGGCGGCCCGTGGGATCCTTGAGCGAAGAAAGCCAGCAAAGCGCATGATGGTCAGTTACGACAGTAAAACTGCGGCCGAACAGGTACGGGCGAAATTTAGCAACAGCCCAAACAAGAGCGAGACACTCTCTTTCAGTGATTGAATAGTTCTTCTCTGCAGAGGACAAAAGGCGGCTGGCGTAGGCGATGACGCAGTCTCGTCCATGTTGACGCTGAGCTAAAACAGCACCGATCCCGTGGCCACTGGCGTCAGTGCGAACTTCTGTCGGTGCGTTCTGATCAAAGTGGGCTAATATTGGCGAAGTGGTGAGGGCAGCGATGAGCGCGGAGAATGCAGCACTTTGAGGCGAATCCCAAGTAAAGTTGACGTCTTTTTTGAGTAGCTCAGTGAGAGGACGCGCAATATCGGCAAAATTCTGGATGAAGCGGCGGAAATAAGAGCACAAACCTAGGAAGCTCCGGACATCTTTAGCAGAAGAGGGTACGGGAAATTGTTTCACTGCGCGAATTTTTTCGGGATCGGGCTGCACACCAGCGGCGTTAACGAGGTGACCAAGTACAGTTATCTCACGACGGCCGAAACGGCATTTGGAGGAGTTCAGCTGCAGACCAGCGTTGCGGAATACCTCGAGAATACTGGAGAGTCGTTCAAGATGGCTTGCAAATGTCGGCGAAAAAACGATGACATCATCCAGGTAGCACAAGCAAGTAGACCACTTGAAGCCGCGTAGTAGGGAATCCATCATGCGCTCAAAGGTGGCGGGCGCATTGCAAAGCCCAAACGGCATGACTTTAAATTCGTATAACCCATCGGGGGTAACAAATGCGGTTTTTTCTCGGTCTTGTGGGTCAACAGCGATCTGCCAATAGCCAGATCGAAGGTCAATGGACGAGAAAAACTTGGCCCCATGAAGGCAGTCGAGTGCGTCATCTATTCGTGGCAAGGGGTATACATCATTCTTAGTGACCTTGTTGAGATGTCTGTAATCAACGCAAAACCTCCATGTATTGTCCTTCTTCTTCACAAGCACGACCGGGGATGCCCACGGACTAGATGAGTGTTCGACGACACCTTTGGCGAGCATCTTTTCGACCTCTTTCTGGATGACAGTGCGTTCGGAAGCGGATACACGGTAAGGGCGCCGATGAATTGGGTTGGCATCGCCGGTGTTGATGTGGTGCGTCACAACCGACGTCTGGCCTAAAGGGCGGTTGTCGAGATCGAATATATCCGCATAGGACGTCAAGAGACGGCGGAGATCTTGTGCTTCAGAAGGCGAAAGATCTGGCGCAATCATTTTCTCAATGTCAGTGCGTGGAAGGCCGAGCGCAGTGAGCAAGTTGACATGCAGACTAGGTTCATCAGCTGACAATTCAGAGACATCGCATTCTTGCAATGACGACACGACGCCTAGCGTAATACCTGCCGGCAGCACGTGCGCGGTTAAACCGAAGTTCAAAAGAGGCAGAGAGGTCTGGTTGTGGCGTACTCTTACCACAGTGTGCGGGACAGCAACAGAATGCTTCAATATGACGTCGGTAATAGGTGAAACGACATATTCACCATCGCGCACAGGCGGATCAGACATGAGCTGGACGTACGTCGCGGCTTGCGGCGGAAGATGCAGGAACTCGGTTGCA
This sequence comes from Rhipicephalus appendiculatus, assembly GCA_030522465.1. Classification (NCBI taxonomy): domain Eukaryota; kingdom Metazoa; phylum Arthropoda; class Arachnida; order Ixodida; family Ixodidae; genus Rhipicephalus; species Rhipicephalus appendiculatus. The sequence continues at coordinate 1,622,520 of JALIZH010032976.1, forward strand.
CATAAGCGGCTTGGAGAGTCATGGGCAACGCAGGCGTTAAGAGGCAGTTCCAGCTGAAGAAGGCCCGTCGAGCAGTCGATAAGGGCGGAGTGCGCCGAGGGAAAGTCGAGACCGAGGATCACGTCATGTGGGCACTGCTCAAGCACGGCGAACAATACGACGGTCTGACGGCCAGCAATACACACACGAGAGGTGCACATGCCAAGAACTCCAGATGTGCTCCCATCGGCAACTATTACTGCACACTTACGAGGGGGGCGTCATCACTTTGCGCAGTTTCCTACGGAGAGCAGAGCTCATGACTGAAATTTGTGCACCAGTGTCTATGAGGGCTGTAACGGTAACGTCGTCCACCAAAATGTCCAAAATGTTTCGGCGTGTAGGAATCGTCAAGAGAGGATTTTCAGACCGGGTCGTTGATGCAGCGTCACCTCCGGCTGCATGGTCTAGTTTCCCGAGGTCGCGGGCCTAGGCCGTGCAGGGGACGTGGATCGAGGAACCAGCGGCGACAGAGATCGACGGCCTTGGGGTGACGGTGATCGGCTAAAGCTTCGGCGCGGGACGTTGGTATCAGCAGGCTGGAGATCGGACCGAGGAGGAAACCTGTGAGAGTTGCCTTCAAAGCGACGCCATGTCCCAGTGTTCCAGGATGAAGTCGACGACCAACGATTGCGACAGTAACGCGCAATGTGTCCCACGCGAGAGCAGTGAAAGCATATCGGTCGATCATCTGTCGTCCTCCAGTCAGCTGGGTTTCGGTAGCGTGGAGGGTACACCGGGATCTGGTTGACTGCAGCAGAACTCTCGGGAGTGCGAATAGTGCAAACAGGTGCGATGCCGAGATTCGCAATCTCCTGGCGGACGACTGCTTGTATGAGCGAGACGGTGCATGCGTTAGATTGAGGGACGTCGGAAGGTACGGCTGCAGGAACCATTGCTTCGAGTTCGCGGCGGACGATACGGGTGACATTTTCGGACGAAGTAGCTTGCGTGAACATGGGGGAGTCTTCGCAGGTCGATGTGGCTGCAGTATTAGGCAGACGAGCAAACTGGCGGCTGATGCGACGGCTCTTGGCGTGCTCGAAACGCTGACATTCCTTGACAACAGCGTCGACGGTGGCGCAATCCTTGACGATTAATAGATTGAAGGCGTCGTCAGCGATCCCCTTTAATATATGCGCGATTTTGTCAGTTTCGCTCATGTTCACGTCAGCCTTCCGACAAAGGCCCAATACGTCCTGTATGTAGGAAACGTAGGATTCCGTCGACGTCTGCACGCGGGATTCCAGGTCTTTTCTTGCGGCCTGCTGTCGCCCAAATGGCCTGCTGAACAACTCAATGATCTTCGACTTGCAAAGGTCCCAGCTGGTCAACTCGGACTCATGCGTCTCATACCAGACAAGTGCCGTAACCCTCAGGTAAAACACGACGTTGGCTAGCATCAACGTGGGGTCCCACCTATAATATTCACTGACGCGCTCGTACATTGCGATCCAATCTTCTACATTCACCTTGTCTTTGTCGGTGCCCGAGAAGGTTCCGGGGTCTCGTGGAGGCAGGAGAACCACATGGGGCAGCTGCTGCTGCTGCTGCTGTTGCTGCTGTTGCTGGGCAGTCGACCCCTGTTGAGCCATTGCAGGAAAACGAAGGCGGCTACCGCTCCGAAGTTCCGTGTTGGTTTGCCGAGGAAACGCAGGCAGGCGTACCCAGCACCTCCACCAATAATGTTACGAGAAAACGTATATTAACAAATATTTACAGGCGGTGACAATGGCTGACACAATGGCGGGCGCAAGCCTAGTCTCTTCACTCTTCGTAGTTCTCCCTCAGACCGAGACCCTCTACTGCTTTGTGGCACAAACCCACTACTGCCTGGTGACAATATGTATGGCTATGTGCAATCCCCATTACCCAACTGTAGTATCGGCTGACGCAAGCGGCCTCGGAGCCGTCTTACTCCAGGATCAACCTTCGGGAATTAGACGTGCCGTCGCCTATGCTTCCAGATCTCTCACTACTACAGAGGGACGCTACAGTCAAACGGAAAAAGAGTCTCTGGCTGTCACATGGGCTGTCACCAGGTTCGACCAATACCTACGCGGATTAAGCTTCGAGGTCGAATCCGATCACCTTCCGCTTGTAGCTCTCCTTTCAAGTAAAGATCTGGACGTCTTGCCACCTCGAATTCAACGTATGAGGATCAAACTGATGCGCTATCAGTTCTCCGTCAAGTATGTTCCTGGAAAACTGCTAGCTACAGCCGACACACTATCTCGAGCACCCTGCGACTTGCCACCTTCCAAAGCGGTCAGCAGCTTAGAAATCTATGTAGGGGAAGTTCTTAAGGATCTACCTCCACAAATGGCAAGTCAGCTTGACGAGATCCGTCGTCTCCATGCTCAAGATAGTGAGTGTTCTTCGATTATGGCTTATTGTGAGAGAAGCTGGCCGTCCAAGAAGAGAGTTCCGACCCATTTAGCAGCATACTGGAAAGGAGCGAGCCAGACTGAGTGTGTACGATGGGTTACTCTTACTGGATCGCCGCATTGTCATCCCGTCAGCTCAACGCAAGGACATTCTCGCACTGCTGCACGAAGGACATCAAGGTGTGCGCCGCTGTCAAGAGCGCGCCCGAGAGTGCGTTTGGTGGCCCCATTGCAACCAGCATATCGAAGACCTAGTGTCTCAATGTGCTAACTGTGCTGAGACTCGAGCCGTGCGTTCTGAGCCACTGATACCAACGCCTACACCGGAAAAACCATGGCAACGCCTGGGAATCGACTGGTTCCACTTGGAAGGACGCGACTACGTCCTGATCGTGGACTACTACTCCAGATTTCCAGAAGTAGTCACACTGGGAACGTCCTCAGCAAAATCGGTCGTTGCTGCGGTCAAAAGTTGTCTGGCTCGTTTTGGGATACCAGACGCTGTGCGGACGGACAACGGACCTCAGTTCGCGTCCAAGGAGTTCGCCGGCTTGGCAAGAGCGTATGGATTCCGCCACGAGACCAGTAGCCCTCGATACCCCAAGAGTAATGGAGAGGCAGAGCGCATGGTGCGTACCGTCAAAGATTTGCTGAAGAAAAACTTGGATCCGTACCTCGCTCTACTCGCATACCGAGACACACCTGGCGTTTCGGGCGTCTCTCCAGCACAGTTACTCATGGGGAGGAGGCTACAAACTCGTCTTCCGGTTCTGCCTGAACGACTTCTTCCGGCTTTACCCAATCACGAGGAGTTTCAAGCACATAATACTGCAGCGAAGTTGCAACAGGCGAAGGTCTACAATCGCCGTCATAGTGCTACTCCCCCGATTCCTCTCAATATGGGGGGAGGACGTATGGGTAAAAGATTTAGATTGCAGCGGTCGTGTCCTCAACCCTGCTCAGCGACCAAGGTCGTACGTGGTTGAGACTCTGAGTGGTGTTGTCCAGAGGAACCGTCTCCATCTGGTGCCGTTCGTAGATGACCAAAATGTCCAAGGACAAGCAGCAATGGCTTCATCACCAACGCATGGAACCTCGCCATCAAGTCCGCCAAGAGCACCAGCCTCGACCTTAACGCCGGAAGCACCGTCACCAAGTACTTCATGCGCATTACCTGTGCCGCCTGAGAAGATGCATCCCTCGCCTGAAGTGCAAACTCAACCTGTGCAAGCAAGTGTGCCTCAGTGTGGTGAACCTAAGCGTACACGTTGTGGCCGTACTGTGAAACCACCGCGCAGGTTGAACCTGTAACTATCCCGGGAGGGAAGATGTAGTGGACGCTGACTGCTAGTTTTAGCCGCTAGTGGATGGCGCTGTTAGCATGCGAGCGCCATCTTACATCAGGTATATAGTCGGGCGCAGATCCGAATAAAGGGCTTCTTGTTGCTACGAGCCGCGCTCGTGTCTTTTCACTCGGCGTCTCTGAACAGCCTGTTAATGATAGATTTGTAGCGATGCATTGGAACCTAGAAATGGGTTGCACTCTCGAGAGCCTGCTAGTGGGTCATCTGCAAAAAGGACGCCGCTCGCGCTGAGAGTTCGTGCCTCGCCATGACTGTCGCCATTACGCAGTATCTCTGAGTACCGGCAAATAAACGCCTTAACAAATTGGTGGAGAGTGCTGTGCTCCCATTCGATGCCTGTGGAGTTTCGGTCTCGTACCCTACCATCTACCATGCCCCAAGACGCTTCTCAGCAAACGCCTCTCCCCATGCCGCCCCCCTTGTCCCGGTGTCCCACGCATCCGCGATCCAACCATCATCACTGGCGCCGATGGCACCGACGTGAAGGACTGGCTCGCACTTTACGAGCGCGTGAGCGTCCCCTACAAATGGGACGACGACGGCAAGTTGACCAACTTGGTGTTCTACCTTGCTGGAGTAGCAGGTTTGTGGTATAACAACCACGCGTCCGATTTTGGAACTTGGTCCGATTTCAAGAACGCCGTCATCAACGTTTTTGGCCGCCCTGCCGTTCGTAAGCTGAAAGCCGAACAGCGCTGACGCGAACGTGCTCAGCAGGCCGGTGAGTCATTCACCAGTTTGTAGCGCCACCGACATCGACGGGATTGCGCGGCGAAGGAAGAAGAGGTCGGGCGTGATCTCGTGTGGCGCGGCAGCAAGGCTGGCGCGAGGGGCGCAGAAAATAAAGAAAAAGTCAGTTGTGTTTTGGCTTCAGCGATAGAAGGACGTGTCGAGTAGTTTTCTTATGTGTGCTCCACAATTGGTGACCGCGGATGTTTGGATCAAGTAGCAACTTGTGCCTGATCATAACGTGCAACACGAAACAAAAAGACGTGGAGCCATGTCCACCACCGGCAACGGACGCCAGCAAGCCTCGACCAACCTGGTAGACGCCGAAACCGCTTCAACCGCTGCGGTTATCTCGAACACCATCCGACTGCCAGAGTTCTGGGAACGAAACCCCTCCGCGTGGTTCATCCAAGCAGAGGCCCGTTTTGAACTCTCGCGGATTACGTCCCAGACTCGCAAGTACCTCCTCGTGGTCGACGCGCTTCCAGCGACCGTCATCGACGAGATTTCCGACCTTCTGCAATCGTTCGCGCACGACCTACCACAGTCGCCTTATGACGTAATCAAGGCCGCTATACTGGACCGCACGACTCTCTCGGAACGCATGCGGTTGCAACAGCTACTCTCAATCGAACAACTCGGCAATCAACGGCCAAGCCAGCTACTGCGTCGATTCCTTAATCTTCTCGGTCCACGCGCTTCCACCACGGACAGCACATTCGTCCATGAGCTATTCCTCCAGCGCTTGCCGACCCAAGCCCAGATGGTGCTGGCCAACTGTTTCAACCCAGAATTTGTCAGAGCTGGCTACATTGGCTGACAAGGTTATGGAAGTTGCAATCCACTTCCAGTGGTTTCAGCTGCAATTCCGCCTTCAGCATCGCACGCCGTCAGCCCTTCACTGACAAAGCCGTCCGAGTCAGCATCAACATCATTTCCTGTCGCTGAGTTCTGCGATAGACTGGAGAAGCTTGTGGTTGCCACCACTCGTAGGAGCGTTTCTCCTTCCCGTCGACGTCGCCGTTCCCCATCTAATCGACGCTGCCCATTCATCGAGAGCGAGCGCAACGGTCAAGCACAGCCGTCTGACATCTGCTGGTATCACCGCCGTTTTGGTGCCCGCGCACGTCGCTGCCTCCTCCCTTGCGCCTGGTCGGAAAACCGTCTGGCCGACCGCTAGCGGCGACGAGCGGTCACGGGCCCACCCCATGTCGCCTCTTCTATGTCATCGACAAGGTCACTGGGCAACGCTTCCTAATTGACACAGGCGCACAGGTCAGCATTCTACCTGCTACACGCATGGATCGCGCTGCTACTCCCATGCTGTACTTGCAAGCTGTGAATAGAACGCGGATTCCAGTGTTTTGTCAACGTTCGCTCACACTCAACCTGGGACTACGAAGACCATTTCGCTGGCTGTTCATGGTCGCCGACGTTCCTTCTGCCATTATCGGTGCTGATTTCCTCACCGACCATGGCCTCATTGTCGACGTCAAGCGACAACGCCTCCTAGACGCGACAACTTACCTCTCTGTGAAAGGCATTGCTGCGCCGGAAACCACAGATTTAGCTCTCTCTTGTGCTACGGTTTCCAATGAACCCTTCGCGGCTTTGCTACGAGAATTCCCTGACATCACCGCACCGCCTAATTGAAAAAAACCAGTGTGCCACGACGTACATCATCACATCGTTACTTCCGGACCTCCTGCTTTCTTCCGGCCACGTCGACTTGCTCCGGACAAGCTCAAAGTTGCCCGTGCAGAATTTGAACACATTCTGGAATTAGGAATTATTCGCCCATCTGCGAGTAACTGGGCAGCTCCACTCCACATGGTGCCCAAGAAATCGGGTGACTGGAGGCCATGCGGAGATTACCGATCTCTGAACACTAAGACAATTACAGATCGGTACCCGTTACCCAACATACAGGATTTCACCGCCGCTCTGCACGGTGCCAACATCTTTTCCAAAATTGACCTTGTCCGCGCCTACCACCAAATTCCCGTGGCCGAGTCATATATACCCAAGACGGGTAATACAACACCATTCGGACTCTTCGAGTTTTTGCGAATGCCGTTTGGTCTCCGAAATGCCGCTCAGTCATTTCAACGTTTCATTGACACAGTCACGCGTGGTCTACCGTTCGTCTTCGCCTACGTTGACGACTTGTTGGTCGCCAGTAAATCTGCTGAAGAGCACTTACAACATCTTCGTTGTCTCCTACAAAGACTGTCTGACCACGGCATCGTCATCAACGTCTCTAAAAGCGAATTTGGTGTCTCTAACTTGGTCTTTCTGGGACATCACGTGGACACCAGTGGCATCCCCCCACTTTCATCAAAAATCGAAGCAGTACAGAGCTTCCCGAGGCTCACAACGGTCACTAAGCTGCGGCAGTTCCTCGGCATGGTAAACTTTTACCGCCGATTTATCAAGAACTGTGCAGATATAGTGGCGCCTTTGGACCGTCTGCTTACCAGCAAGAACAACAAGACGTCGTTGCTGCCTTGGGACGACACTGCTGAAGACGCCTTCATCAAGATCAAGGGCGCACTCGCCAACGCTGCCTTTCTTGCCCATCCCAACCCCACGGCATCTCTGGCCCTCATGAGCGACGCGTCCAGCACAGCCGTTGGAGCGGTTCTCCAGCAGCGGGTTAACAACTCATGGCAACCCCTAGCCTTTTTCTCCAAGAAACTCAGCCCAGCACAAGCTCGTTATAGCACCTTCGGTCGAGAGTTACTTGGAATTTACCTCGCCATCCGACACTTTCGCCATTTCGTCGAAGGTCGACCCTTTACCATTTTCACGGACCACAAGCCATTGACATATGCGCTTTGCAGAGAGTCGTCGACACACTCGCCACGAGAAATCCGCCATTTCTTGTTTATATCGGAATTCTCCACCGACATCCGACACATCAGCGGTGACCAGAACATACCTGCTGACACTCTCAGCCGCGTGGACGCCGTGACATCACCTGCAACTCCTGCGCCACTCGATGTGCAGACGCTTGCAGCGCACCAAGCTAACGATGCCGAGCTCATGAAACTGCGCTCATCTAAAACAGCACTTCGATTGGACGATCTCCTGCTTGATGGTGCCAACTTTGTCTGCGATACTTCGACAGGCACACCCAGACCCTTTGTACCTAGCACGCTACGCAAGCAGCTTTTCGACACGCTGCACCAGCTCGCTCACCCCGGCGTTCGTGCCTCGCAACGCCTTGTTTCATCACGCTACGTATGGCCCCGGATGAACGCAGATGTACGCGACTGGGTACGTGCATGTACGCCCTGCCAACGTGCCAAAGTCCACAGGTACCCTGTTCCCCCCAACGCGTCAGTTTCTGCAGCCTGACCATCGTTTCGACATTGTCCATATTGACATTGTCGGACCACTCCCACCGTGTGATGGATTTCGCTACCTGCTCACAGCTGTCGACATATTTACGCGTTGGCCAGAAGCGACTCCGCTTCCAGGCAGCTCTGCAGCAACGGTCGCGGCAGCATTTGTCACAACATGGGTTGCGCGCTTCGGATGCCCTACCAAGATAGTGACTGACAGAGGACAGCAATTCGAGTCTGCCCTCTTTCACGAACTCCTGCGTTTGCTTGTCACGCATCGTCTTCGCACGGCCGCCTACCATCCCCAGACCAATGGCCTCGTGGAACGCTTCCATCGACAACTCAAGGCAGCACTGACTGCTCATGGCACGCACACCGTACATCACATCCGACCTGACCAATGCAACGCACGTTTTTGTGCGCTTTAAACCTATTCGACCTGCTCTCCATCTACACTACCTCGGGCCCTTTCCGGTACTGGAGAAACGCGAGTCGACATATATCGTGGATGTTCACGGCAAACCTGACACCATCGCACTGGAGCGCCTGAAGCCAGCCTACTGTGAGACGATTCCCACAGTTGCGTGGCTCAGTCCAGTCCCACATGTCTGCGCTCCCGTCAATGCGGACACTACTTCAACCCGCAGAGCTTTCTGGCAGTGCTGATCTCGTTCGCAGACCATGCTGCTCTCTAGGGAGAGGAGCTATGTAGCGCCACCGACATCGACGGGATTGCGCGGCGAAGGAAGAAGAGGTCGGGCGTGATCTCGTGCGGCGCGGCAGCAAGGCTGGCGCAAGGGGCGCAGAAAATAAAGAAAAAGTCAGTTGTATTTTGGCTTCGGCGATAGAAGGACGTGTCGAGTAGTTTTCTTGTGTGTGCTCCACAAGTTATATCGAGGAGGTCCTCGACTTGTGTAAGAAAGCCAACGAAACCATGTCTGAGTCTGACAAGATCCGAAACGTCATGAAAGGTATTGACGACGATGCCTTCACCATGCCGCTCGCCAAAAACCCTGTCACAGTGACCAAGGTCATAACGCTATGCCAGAGCTACGAGGAGCTCCGCCGGCAGCCTTCGATGACCCGTCGCTCCCCTTCACGAGATGCAGAGCTTGCTGGCTTGGTGGCCACCTCTGACCAGGCGGCGTTGCTACCAGAGCTCAAGTCGTTCATCCGTGAGGAAATGGCACGGCAGTTCTCTCTCCTGGCCTTTGCCCACCCGCCGGCCGTTCAACAATCGGCGACTACCCTTCTTCCTCCCCTCCGCCGAGCGATTGAGCAAGAAATTTCGGAGGTCATGCCAGCGTACCACCAACAAACTCCGGCTCCTGCGCCCCAGAGTTACGCTCAAGTTGTTGCCAGGCCGCCTCAAGTCCTTCCGGCGGCCGCACCTCCGACTTACGCCGAAGCCGCCGCTCGACCTCCGTCCACCGAAGCGGGTGTGCCGGCTACGTATCTGACGTCATCCCTAGGCCTCGACTTCAGCCCACCATGCAGTCATTCCAGCAGCCGTTCCGTCCGTCGGGTCTTGCGACATGGGTGGGACCTACCCCGGCGAACCGATGGCGCACACCCGACAACCGGCCCATCTGCTTTGCATGCGGTTACGCCGGTCACGTTGCGCGTTATTGCTTTCGGGTGCAACCGCCTCCTGTCCCGTCAGCTGCCGCTGGCCAGCTGAGCCGTCCCTTTCACGACTCACCCCCCGTCTATGCCATCGAGGTCTCGCCCAGCCCCATCTCCTCGTAGGTCCACGTCGCCACGACGTCGATCCCTGTCACGCATGCGGCCAAGTTCGGCCGCTCAAGAGCAGGAAAACTAGTCGTCGCAGTCCACGAGGCAAGGGCTGCGACGCTATCGAACTGTGAAAGCCCTCAGAGGAATCCATCGAATGTCATCGACGTGTTTGTGGACGGTGTTCGCGCATCTGCCCTTATCGATACTGGAGCTGCCGTATCCGTTATGGACGCAAAACTTTGCCGCTTACTCCGAAAAGTGACGACGCCACTTTCTGGGATGTCCCTCCGTACCGCTAGTTCGCAGAGTATTCATCCTACAGCAGTGTGCACAGCTCGCGTCGTCATTCAGGACGTTCTATATGTCGTCGAGTTCATCATCATTACTTGCATGCTCCCACGACGTCATCCTGGGATGTGACTTTCTCTCCCGCCACGACGCCGTCATTCATTGTGCCTCCGCCGAAATTGAACTCTCACCGCACATTTGACGCCAGTAGATAGTCCCTCGGCACTGAGCAAGATCCTCGTCAAAGATGATACGACAGTGCCTCCAAGCTCGTCAACGGCTGTGTCGGTCTACTGCGCCGGTCTCTCCGACACAGTTGCACTCCTTTCGCCATCTGACCGTGGTTGCAGTAAGAAAGGGTTGCTGGTACCTTTCGCGACCGTGCAATTAACTCAGGGCAACACCGCTATTTTTGTGACCAACCCATTCCCGTACATTGTTACGTTGGTTCGAGGGGAATGTCTCGGCAGAGTGGAACCCGTCGACGACGCACAAGTCCTGGACGTACCCGGTGACTCGCACTGTACCAGTTGCCGTACCATCAGTGCTGTTTCCACGTCTGATCCGTCATCTGCTGATGTATTTGGCAACTCCATCGCTGACAACCTTACGTCGGTCCAGCATTCCCACCTTCTGGGCCTATTGCAAGAATTTCGATCTTCTTTCGATGTCGGGCAAACTTCTCTCGGTCGCACGTCCGCTGTTACACATCGCATCGACACTGGCGCCCGACCACCGTTACGGCAACGTCCATATCGCGTGTCGCCTGCCGAACGTCGGGTAATTAATGAGCAAGTAGACGATATGCTCCGACGCGACGCAATTCGGCCCTCGGACAACCCATGGGCGTCTCCTGTTGTTCTCGTTGCGAAGAAGCACGGTTCTGTGCGGTTCTGTGTGGACTACCGACGGCTCAATAAGATCACTCGCAAGAATGTTAATCCACTACCGCGCATCGACGACGCGATTGACAGCCTCCACGGAGCCGAATTATTTTCTTCTCTCGATTTGCGCTCGGGGTACTGGCAAGTACCCATGGCTGACGACGCTCGACCGAAGACAGCCTTTGTCACACCCGACGGCTTGTACGAGTTCAACGTCATGCCGTTTGGTCTGTGTAATGCGCCCGCGACCTTTGAGCGCATGATGGACACCGTTCTGCGCAATTTGAAATGGCACACGTGCTTGTGTTACCTGGACGACGTCGTTGTTTTCGCTCCGGATTTCTCCACGCATCTCCAACGTCTGAAAGTTTTCACACGTGTGAGCAACGCCGGCCTCCAACTAAATCTGAAGAAGTGCCGGTTTGCAGCCCGGCAACTCACAATCCTAGGTTACGTCGTGTCCAAGGACGGAATTCTTCCCGATCCGGCCAAGCTTAGGGCCGTGGCCGAATTTCCCAAACCTGCGTCCGTCAAAGAACTGCGCAGATTAGTAGGCCTGTGCTCATACTTTCGACGATTCATGCGAAACTTTGCGACGATCATATCACCACTGACGAAGGTCCTTGGAAGTAACGGGCCCCTTAATTCGTGGTCATCCGAGTGCGACAACGCGTTCGCCAAGCTCCGCCATTTGTTGACGTCTCCTCCCATACTACGCCACTACGACCCTATGGCCCCAACGGAGGTGCACACAGACGCCAGCGGTGTAGGCCTCGGCGCTGTCCTGGCGCAGCCTAAACCCGGATTCCCCGAATATGTCGTGGCATACGCAAGCCGTACGCTCACGAGAGCCGAGACAAATTACACCGTCACGGAAAAAGAGTGCCTGGCGATCGTCTGGGCCCTTACAAAGTTTCGACCCTATTTGTATGGTCACCGATTTGATGCCGTCACCGACCATCACGCACTATGCTGGCTGTCGTCATTGAAGGATCCCTCAGGCCGTCTCGGCCGCTGGGCTCTTCGCCTGCAAGACTACGACATCCGCGTGCTGTACCGCAACGGACGCAAGCATGCTGACGCCGACGCCCTCTCGCGCTCCCCTCTGCCTGACGACAAAGCCCCCCTGCTCAGTATCTTCCATTGCTGTTTCTGTCGTCGATGTTCACATCATCACTACCGAACAGCGCAAGGATAATTGGATCGCCCCGCTGATCGACTTGCTCTCTGATCCGTCCGCAACACCATCCACTCGCGCCTTGCGTCGTCAAGCTCACCATTACGCCATACGTGACGGCCTGCTGCATCGACGCAATAACAACGCCGACGGCCGGCAGTGGCTACTCGTGATACCCCGCAGTCTGCGGTCGGAAATATGTGAGTCATTCCACTCTGATCCGCAATGCGTGCACTCTGGGGTGTCCAAAACTTACCACCGCATTCGACAACGCTACTTCTGGCGAGGGATGTACCGCTACGTGCAGAAGTTCGTTCGCTCCTGCCTCGATTGCCAACGCCGCAAACCGCCAACACACATGTCCCCAGCCGGTATGCAACCGTTATTTTGCCCTGACCATCCGTTTGGGCGCGTGGGTATTGATTTGTATGGACCACTTCCTCCGACGTCGGCTGGTAACCGCTGGGCCATCGTCGCCGTAGACCATCTAACGCGATACGCCGAAACCGCCGCCCTCCCTGCGGCTACTGCGCGCGATGTTGCCTCCTTCCTGCTGCACCGATTCATACTGCGTCACGGTCCACCCCAGGAGCTTCTCAGCGATCGAGGCCGTGTCTTCCTGTCGGAAGTCGTCGAAGCCATCCTCACGGAGTGCCATTCTGTCCACCGCAAAAGTGCTGCTTACCACCCGCAGACGAATGGCCTCACGGAACGCTTTAACCGCACCCTCGGCGATATGCTTTCGATGTACGTCGCCGCCGACTACACGAATTGGGATGCTATACTGCCCTTCGTCACCTACGCTTTGGTTTTTCACTCTTCTTATTACTATACGGACGGCACCCCGTCGCACACCGTCGACACGATACTCCCGTACACCGGACCCATCTGAGTGTGCCCGTATTTCTGACACAGCCAGGCTTGCTGATGAGTGTCGCGAGCTCACCAAGACCTTCACGACGAATGCACAAGAGCGGCAGAAGGGTATTCGTGATGGTTCCGCCACTTCTGAGCCCACGTTCCTCCCTGGGGCGCTCGTATGGCTCTCGGTCCCTACCTCCGCAGCTGGCCTCTCTTCAAAACTACTGCCGAAATACGAAGGCCCCTACCGCGTCATCGAGCGCACATCTCCGGTCAACTACCTGATCGAACCCATCGAACAATCTTCGGACATGCGCCGTCGAGGGCGCGACATTGTCAACGTGGAGCGCCTGAAGGCCTACTATGACGCACTCGTAGTGACAAGCTGTTAGGTCGCCCGGCGGCTCCCTTTTCGTCCCCGGTGTAATTGTAGCAATGCATTGGAACCTAGAAATGGGTTGCACTCTTGAGAGCCTTCTAGTGGGTCATCTGCAAAAAGCACGCCGCTCGAGGTGAGAGTTCGTGCCTGGCCGTGACTGTCGCCATTACGCAGTATCTCTGAGTACCGGCAAATAAACGCCTTAACAAATTAAACGGTCCATCGCGCGGACATGGCAAAGAAATTACCGAAAGCAGTGGCAGAGCATTTTAATGCAGCAGGACGCAACTTCGACGATCTCAAACTCTGCATACTTCAGAAGAACTTGTTGCTGGGCGAGTTGGTGCATCTTAACACAAAAGGTGTAAATGCGCTAGCTGACACACACGTAAAAACCAGGCACACAAACACAGGCATGTGTGTGTGTGTCTGGTTTTTACGTGTGTGTCAGGTAGCGCAGTTACCTCTTTTGTGTTTACGTACTTGAGTCAAACTTCCGGTCCGCAAGAGACAGAAAATATAGTCATACCTTATTCACAAGTTGAATGCACTCCAGCCAGCAGGTATAAACGTTTCTAAGGGGGCGCTTGAATCCATTCGATATGGTACATACACAAAGAAAACCCATGAGCCCTCCTTCTAGGAATTTCAAACCTATCATTGTTAAGTAGTGCTTCTTCTGACAACCGGGATTCAGAAAAGCGTCTGTTTGTGCTTTTCTCTCCTTTTGTGTTCCCGTCCGTTTTTTGTGCAGTTACATACGCTAAGGAAATCAGTTCTAGCGTTGAAGAAAACAAGTCCACTTGTCGAAACGTTGGTTCGAGCACACTGTTTTCAACACAGTGTTTATGTGTTTGCTCCACATAAGATTGTTAGAAACCAATACACCAAGATATTTTACGCGCTCAACGTCAGACAGCGAGGTATCACGTGCTGAAGTGCAGATACCTATGTTCGCGTGAAATTTTCATTAAAACTGTTTTGTCAAAGTTGTCCGCCATGTGCCAATCATTCCACCATTTAACAATTCTTTGATGCCCACGATGGAGCGCCCACACTGCTCATACCACTGTCAAGAGTCGACGCTGCAAGAAAACTGCGTCGCATCGCGCATAATGCCACGCTTACACACTGAAATTCTCCACTGCACTACACTCGTCGTCCACAGAACCTTGAATCGCTGCTCCAACTGCAACTGCCATCCAAGATTTCGCGACGTGAGGCAACAATGCTGTGTCGGCTGTTTGTTGGTGTAGCCTTTACCAACTAATTCAGCTATCGCAATGGCATGGCTGACTCATCTAAGTGCGATAACTGCAACGGTGTAGAGAATATTGACCATCTCTTGTGCCACTGTCCCCAATATGAACAAGCTCGCCGGACTTTCCATTGTGTCTTAAGGAGACTCGACGATCGTCCCTTCACTCAAGAGAAGATCTTGGGAGCATGGTCTCAATGCATCAGCGCAGAAAGCCACACGAGCCCTCCTGCAGTACTTGAAAGCAACATCACTGAGCGACCGCCTATGAAACCCTGCACTGTGTGTGTAGTGTGCAATGTGTCCCACTTTCTCTTTCCTTCTCTCTTTTACTCCCTTATCCCCCCTCCCCAAGTGTAGGGTAGCAAACTGTTAACCTCCCTACCTTTCCTATATCTCTTCTCTCCCTCTCTACAATTCTGTGAAAAGCTTCATTGAGACGTAGCTGGTCGCTGACGCTATTTCTGAATGCATTACGGAATCCTACGCATAAAGATCAATTTGCAGCGGTATGCCATCAACAATATCATTAATAAAGAGAAAAAACAAAAGCAATCCGAGTACCGGGCCCTGTGGAACGCCAATGTGCCTTCGATAGGAATCGTTAGTGAATAATAATAATAATAATAATAATAATAATAATAATAATAATAATAATAATAATAATAATAATGCAACATATATTGTTGTTATACTTAGAAAGCCAAATTATAAATAATATTCATATTTCTGAGACAAAAATGTTCATTTTGGGAAGAATTCAGCGCGCACACAATAGACGAGGACAGAAGGAAAGAAGACAGACGGGCGCGAACTCACAGCTCAGTTTATTGGTGACTCGCAACTTTCTAATATACCCTACAGGCTCGGCTACAGATACAGGATTTGAACCTGCCTGCAGAACGGCAGTGCTGCAGACCTCTAAACTTCGTCGAATTGATTTCGAAAATGAGCCCGGGTTCGCGAATCAAGTTCGTTCAACAGAACTAGTCACTATTGCCACGCGCGTTTCTAATTTTCACTTTTGCTGTATTCGGTTTTCGCCCACAAAGACTCTCAGCAATGCTCAGCGCAAACCGCGCCTGATTGTTCGAGAAGCTTCGCGATTATTGTAGATCATATTGTTAAGATTGCGCGCAAGACGCGAACACTCGAGCTTATTCCAGAGCTTGCGCGACAACCAGTGATAAGGCTGGAATTTTTGATGACACCCGTATAAATGCCGACGCGCTTCACCGCTTGTCAGTTTTTCGAGGACCGACGCTCTGTGCGCCGATAACAGTGTTCAGCGTGCATTGCTTGCTGTAATTTGCGTATCCGTTTCACGGCCACAAGTTCGGCCAAATAAAGTGTTTCACCTTGAAGACACCGACTTCTCCTTCCGTCCACGTCACGACCCCGTGACATCTGGTGGAGGTGCTGTTCGTTCATGTACCGGACACCCCCGTCAAGCCTTGAACCCAGCCCAAGTCGCCAAGAAGAAACCGACACCATCCAGGAGAGTCGAGCTAGCCGGATACTACAAGGACTAGCACCACAATACGGACCCCTGCCAGACAAGACGAGCGCCACCACGACAAAGACGACAGGCACCATGACGGCCGTTGCGTCATCTAAAAGAGTCGTCCTGAATCAGCCGAGGGAACCGCCGACTTTTCGCGGATCGCGACATGAAGACCCGGAAAGCTGGTTGGAAAAATACGACCGGGTTGCCATATTCAGTAACTGCGACTGCGACGAGCAGCTTCACCTGGTTCGAGAACGAAGAGGCCACCCTGACGACCTGGGATCTATTTTGTGCCTCATTCCTCGGAACCTTCACGAGTGTCGTGCGTAAGGAAAGGGCGGAAACCCTGCTGGAAAGCCGTGTACAGCTCCCAAACGAGAACGTCGGAATGTACACAGAAGAAATGACTCGCCTTTTCCGTCACGCCGACCCCACCATGTGTGAGGAGTGTTATGTTGCGTTGTTGTTGGGCCGCGATGGGTACGGGACCAGCCCAGTCGAGAGCAGAGGTGGAACTGTTTATTCTCGAGATACAGATTTGGAAGCGCAGCGTAGGTGGCGCTAGTTGTTGTTCTTTAGTTCGAAGGTGACGCATAGATGGCAGCACTAGAAGAATAGTTGGGATACTGCGCGCATATGTAACACGCCCTTTTATTTTTTGTAGACCAGGTTTTCAGTTTAAGTGAAGTCGCTTCTTAGGCTGGGATAGCGAGCAGGAGGCTTGATCCTTCTTCCGAAGTGGGTGGTTTGAGGTGGGCGAGGCTGTTCCTCAACTTGCTGTGTTGGAACTGGTAGGCTTGGCTCAGCTATCTCGTAGTCTTTCGGCGAAGCCTCCGCAACAGTCGGCTGGGGTGTTCTTGGTCGCAGGTGGATGCGATTCCTGAAGAGGATGCCTCCGGTCTCTGTCTTTACGGCATATCTTCGAGGTTCTGGGCCGACGTTCACCACGGTAGCTTTTTCCCATTTTTGATTGAGGTGTAGCCACACAGGCTGACCAGGATTTAGTTCCGGGAGGTTTCCTGTGTGGCAGTCCCCGTGTTTATGTTGCTGTTTCTGCCTTTCGTGGAGAAGCGCATGGTGAGGTATAGTTGGGAAGCTCGGCTGCAGTACGCTTGGAAGGGTTGGTAGGAATGTGCGCAACTTCCTTCCCATTAGCAACTCAGCTGGGGATTTTCCTCCTATCGTTGGAGTTGAACAATAGTTGAGCAGCACAACTGCAAGTTTTCAATGTTTCACAGCGCATAGAACAAGGACAAACAAGGATGAGACACACAGACCGCTGAGTGTGTCTCATCGCTCTGTGTGTCTCATCCTTGTTTGTCCTTGTTCTATGCGCTGTGAAACATTGAAAATATGCAGCACCAACTAGCCCAACGCTCCACCTTAGTGAACAACTGCAAGGTCTTTGCCTTCCTCTGATGCCTTTGTCATCATTGATTTTATAGTTTGGATTGTCCTTTCTGCTTGACCATTGCTGCGGGGATACAGTGGAGAGGAATGGACATGTTTGATGTCCCAGTCATGACAGAAATTCCTGAGCTCGGCGCTGTCAAACGGTGGCCCTTGGTCAGATATTACCAGGTTTGGTATGCCGAACCTGGCGAATGTATCCTTGAGTACCTGTATTAGTGAACAGGCTGTGGTACTCGTCATCTGCCGAACCTCTACATACTTGGAGAAGTAGTCAAGTATTAGAAGGTATGTCTTGCCTCTAAGATGAAAAAAATTCATGCCCAGCTGCATCCAAGGGCGGTCAGGTAGAGATCTGTCCAACAATGGCTGCTGCGGATTAGCATTCCGATGTGACTGACATATCTCGCACTTGTTGACCAAGGATTCAATATCCTTGCTTAAAGATGGCCAATACACACTCTGGCTTGCCAAGTTCTTGCAAGCAGTAATTCCGCGATGCGCTTGGTGCAACGTCTGAAGTACAGTTGATTGACAAGCTGTTGGTATGACTAACCGCTGGCCATAGCAAACAAAGCCTTCTGTTGTGTGCAGTTCGCTTCTGATGTGGTAGAATGGCTTGACATTGTTGTCGACGTCTGAAAGTCTCTGAGGCCACCCATCCTGAATGTATTCTGCCACCTTTTGTAGAGTCGGGTCTTGCGCGGTGGATTCTGCAATTTGACGAAGTCTTGCTGGAGTTGCTTGGATCAATGTCGATACTAGAAGCCCTTGATCATGATCCAATGTTTGCATCTGGCCCGATGAGTCTGGTGCACGCGACAGTGTATCTGCTGCTGTCATTTGCTTGCCTGGTACGTAGGTGATAGTGATGTCGTATCGCTGTAGTCGAAGAAGAAGTCGCTGGATTCTTGGTGACAGTTTGTTGAAGTCCTTATTTTGAATGCCGATCAGTGGCTTGTGATCCGTTTGCACTGTGATGTGTCGCGCGAAGGTATAGTAGTAAAATCTCTCACATGCGAACACAACAGCCAGAAGTTATTTTTCTATTTGTGCGTACCGCTGCTGCGTGGTTGTGAGAGCTGCCGATGCGTAAGCCACAGGTCTGCCTTCTTGCAGCAGCACTGAGCCCATTCCATAGGAGCTGGCGTCCGTTGAGACGGTGATTGGCTTCGATTGATCAAAATAGCGAAGCACGGGTGCCGTCATTAGCTTCGATTTGATTAGCTGTACATTGTCGGTATGCTGCTGCGTCCAGTGCCAGTGGACATCCGTCTTTAGTAGTTCGCGGAGAGGTGTTGTCGTTTCTGAGAAGTTGGGAATAAATTTAGTCAGGTAGGTTGCCATTCCCAAAAATCTTTGTAGCTCTTGCTTGTTTGATGGCAGTGTTATGGCTTTGATGGCTTTCACTTTATCCGGGTCTGGAGCGATACCTTGAGGTGAGAGTTGGTGACCCAAGTACGTAATTGCTGTCAAACCCAGTTGGAGCTTGGCCTTGTTGAGTTTTAGGTTGTTGGCGCGTGCTACTGTGAGCACATTTCTGAGGTCTTTCTCATGCTCTTCAAGGTTTCTTGACGCGATTAGAACGTCGTCAAAATAGGGCTTGACGGTAAGTTGCCGTTCGAAGACCCTGTCAATAGCTTGTTGGAAGAGCTCGGGAGCTGTTGCGAGACCAAAGGGAACACGAAGAAATCGATATCTTCCCCAGGGCGTCGTGAATGAGCACAAACGCGAACTTGCCTCATCCAAGACCAGTTGGTAGAAAGCACTTTTTGCGTCAAGGACAGAGAATACTTTTGTACCGCTCAAGTTTGCGAAGAGTTCCTCTGCCACAGGCACCTGGTAATGTTGTCTTTTGATGGCCTTATTTAAGTTCCGGGGATCCAAGCACAGTCGGACGCTGCCGTCTTTTTTCGTGATGATAACAATCGGATGGACCCACTCGGAAGTCTCTGTGATTTCGGTGATGATTCCATTTTGTTGCATTCGTTGCAGTTCTGCTTTGACTTTGTGCTCTAATGCGCTGCGTACACGGCGTGGAGCTGACACCGTGGTAGTTATTCCTTCCTTCAGCTGTATGGAATAAACTCCAGGTAGTTTTCCGATGCCTTCAAATACATCCGGAAAGTCGTTGAGCACGTCTTCAAGTCCTTGCGTTGCTGTGCACGCAGCTATAGTTGTTTGCTGCGGTTGCCTTCTCGTGACCAGATTCAGGGCTTCGCATGCGTTGGCGCCGAAAATCGGCTTCAGTGGTTGGTTGACGACGAGAAACTTTAGGGTGCACTCTTTTTCTTTAGTTGAGCAGTGCAGCTCACATTCAGCGTCGATGGGAAGTTGCTGTCCCGTATATGTTGTCACTCGTGCTGCTGATGGCTTGAATGGAGGCTGCGCTGGCCATCTGTTGAGCTGATCTTTAGGCATTATATTTAGGTCGGAGCCAGTATCAAGCTTGAAGCTGACGTTGTGGCCATTTACGCTGACCGTTTCTGTCCACTCCGAGTTGTTGATGTTGTGGAGGTCGAGACTCTCCAAGAAAAAATCTTGCTGCTGATCCTGTTGCTGTGGATCTTCAAGGAGACCTATTCGCTGGCGGGAGGTATTGCTGCCTCGTTGGCCTTGCCTGCAGAGGCTGGCGAAATGCCCGAACTTGCCACAGTTGTAACAGTTGGAACCATAGGCAGAGCATTCGCGTGGTCTGTGCGTTGTTCCACAGCGTGAACACTCTTGTTGCAGCTTCAGCTGTGGTTTCAGTTGCCGGTTCTCCATTGTTGCTGGTTTTTGTGAGTTCCATCGCTTCGGCTTTTGTAGGGCTTGCACTGAGAAATTCGGCTCCTGGAGCTCTTTTACGTGCTTCTTGGATATTTCCGCTGCTTTGCATGTTGTTATAATTTTGTCGAGTGCGAGGTCCCGTTCGCGAAAAAGGCGCTCTCTCAATGCTGCATCTCTGATTCCTACGACGATGCGGTCGCCAATAAGTCTGTCTTTTTTCTCCCTAAAGTCGCATTTTTCTGCTTGCCTCCGAAGGTCCGTTACAAACTCGTCGAATGTCTGGTTTTCTTTTTGTTTCATCGTGTTGAACACAGCAGACGCCTGTATTACGTTTTTTTATGGTCTGTAGAGGGCGTCGAACTGTTCCAGGAGGTGCGTAACTTGATCCGTCGGCTGCTCGCAGTCGGTGGTTGGAGGTGGAGTGGGGGAATGTCTGGGCGACGCGGCGGCCGTGGGGCCCGAGAACATGGAGAAGTAGGGCTCTACGTGTAGCCGTAGGCTTGGTGGCGTACTCACAAGCTTGCTCGTAGATGTTGTACGCTTCTTTCCAGTCCTCCCAGGCTTGCTGCGGGTTGTCACCTGGCTCGAAATGTGCCGGTGGTTGTAGGAAGACGTTGGCCATAGTTGCGGGGTGGTTGCGGTCACTCTGACACCATGTTATGTTGCGTTGTTGTTGGGCCGCGATGGATACGGGACCAGCCCAGCCGAGAGCAGAGGTGGAACTGTTTATTCTCGAGATACAGATTTGGAAGCGCAGCGTAGGTGGCGCTAGTTGTTGTTATTTAGTTCGAAGGTGACGCATAGATGGCAGCACTAGAAGAATAGTTGGGATTCTGCGCGAATATGTAACAAGGAGAAGCTCCGGCTCCTAATGCGAGGAATCAAGCAAGAGCTTTTTGCAGGACTTGTTCGCAACTCGCCCAAGAGTATCAACGAATTCCTGACAGAGGCCACAACAATGGAAAAGGCGCTTGAGATGCGGACAAGGCAGTACAACCGCCGCTCACCGACAACGGACAACATCGAAGTTCAAGCCAGGGGCGGATCCAGGGACCTCCTTTGGGGAGGGGGGGGGCGGTCGGGGGGGGGGGGTGATGTATTGCGCCGCCCGCAGTAACTGAAGGGAAGAGGGAGAGGAGGCGAACACATTCCTTCGCATAAGAAGACACTAAAAGGAAAAACGATTTTTTGCGCATTTGTAAATTACAAATTCACAATACCGAAAACACCACTCTTACACGAGAAGACGCTCGGTAGGCGAGAAAATGCATGAAATGAAAATGTGGGTGGCGACACCACCTTGAAATTCACGCACCAAAAGCCGCGACTAGATTTTGACGCCGTCTACTAGGTCATAAGTAGTTGCTGATCGCTAAAAATGAACTACATCGTTCTGCTCGGGGCATAGACATTACATACCAAGTTTCAGGAAAATTAATTGAGTCGATGTTGCCAAAATACGAAAAATACCGTTAGAAATCCCTGGCGTCACGCGTGGAGATTTCGGCGTGAAATTTAAAATGAAACTTTGACCTAAATTTTCACCTCTATTAGAATAAGCATGCGATGGTGAAATTAACGACATCTGGGTTCTCACAGAACAATTTATCAATCTAAGTCGATTCATTGTTTCACTTTAGTGTCCTTTTAAGGCCTGCATTTTTCATGGTAGCGCAACCTCCACCTTTCATCGTATGCGGCGCGTTGAAGTGCAATTGTTTTAAACGCGACAGCGAGGAACCAGTGTTCGTTAGAGAGGACTCTGATGAAATGTATTCGCACGCGCAGTAAATGTTCGGAAATGGAAAAATAATACTCTAAAGATTTTGCTGTAACTGCTGATCATTCTAGCTGGCCCAATACGAACCAGCTGGAATGATCTCGATATCATTGTTACCAAAACTGTCCGAGAAAACTGAGCCGCTAATGTCGCGTTGCTTCTTGTTTCGTTCAACTGAGACATTGGTATCAAGCAGCATCAAAACAGCTTCATCTAAAAAAACTGCGGAAGTTGGTCCACACCATACAAATTCAGTAATGGTCGACTTACGTCTCAAGGTCTCCCTCGGTAAAAGTTCTTCCTCCTGATATACGACGCAGGTATCTGCTTCGCCGTTTGATGTTTCCTTTAATTTTTCCTCGTGGAACAACAAGAAAGCTTGTCTCCTTTTGCAACGTTGTTTGAGCAACCAAGAGCATAGCAAGTCGACATCGCTAACATCGCGCTGTAGTTGATGCCACCTTGAAGATGGTGAACAGCGTAGTTTCGGCGGCAGGGCAAATGTTTGCCTGTGGTTCTACGTTCCTTCATGGTGTCGTTCTTCGACGAATGAAATTCACGGCTGACATCGGAGGGAGGGGAGGACGGTCACGCATTTACAGCAGTTCGGAGGGTAGTCGTTTAGCCGTGTCCACGGAGTATTTCTTGCACCGTGGCCGTGTCCCCACCTGGAAGACAGAAATTAGCGCCTTCTTCTCTTTCCTCAGAACCACTCATCAGAGGGTATCTTGGCGGCGACCAAGAAGCCTTTCATAAACATTGTTGGAAGTGGAGCCCTACCTCTGTCTGTGTGTGTGTGTGTGTGTGTGTGTGTGTGTGTGTGTGTGTGTGTGTGTGTGTGTGTGTGTGTGTGTGTGTGTGTGTGTGTGTGTGTGTGTGTGTGTGTGTGTGTGTGTGTGTGTGTGTGTGTGTGTGTGTGTGTGTGTGTGTGTGTGTGTGTGTGTTTGTGTGTGCGCGTGCGCGCGCGCGCCTCTCTCTCTCTTTGTCCGTCGTCGTCTTCACGCCTATTACCTCGGATGATCGAAGAAAGCCTTCGTTGGAAATGTGCAAAGGGAAGCATAAAGGGCAAAGAGATGTGGAGCGAGAGATTCTCCACTTCGCTTTTCACAATTGCGTGCTCTGTCTTAGAAAAAAATTCAACTTTACTTCGCAGCTCGTGAGGGCATGCGACCCTTCCTGAAACAGAGCTCTGGAATGCTCCTCCTATTAACCCACTTATTTTTGTTTTTATGAACGTCCCCCGCTCCTCGGGTCACAATAAAATCTCCCTTGTACTCTCAGGAGCGTGATGACGATCAATATGGAATTTCGCCGTCACACTCAACAAGGTGCTGCTCACTTCCAAGAACGTCCTTCCAATGTCATTTAACCCCCCAACTGCACCATTGGATGGACCGAGTGGGACGAGTGCCAAGCTCTGCCGAATGGTTTCATTGGGCACTGTCATGACTAGCCCTCCGGCCAGGAGGCCTCGAGGCAGCAATGAGGAAGATGTACCACAAGTTTGGGAGATAATAAATCGAGATGTTTACCTGATTACATATCGGGTAGCGGATGCCTCTTCCGGCTCAGCGAAGCCCAGCTTAAATGTCTCTCGGGCGATTGCTACTTACTTCACTTGTCCAATAAGGTAACAGTCTCAACACGACGCCTCGCAGGGAACCACCTCCGTTCCACCCCCGGAAACGGGCGTGGCAAGCCCACCAGATCTCCCAAACAGGCACCACATCACTGCATTAAGAAGTTCCCAGTGGATTGCTCAATGGAGCCGATCGTACTCTTCGTAGTGGCGGCGATAATGCGACATGCCTCGAAGTCATCCCAGACGCATGGTGACCGACCCCTGCGCCTGGAGACGTAATACAACAAATGGCCGAGCGCGTCATCAGTGCAGGCTCCCTCGTCTGGATCGCTTCAGCCCAACAAAGCTGATCCGCTTTTTGTGAATATTTCAGAATATTCTGCTCCATGTACCCCCGGTGATGGTAACCTGTGTTGCTCTCTTTTGGAACAGTCTGTGCGACGAATGAAATTGAATAGTTTCCACATCTATTGACACTGACAGGTAACCCGTGCCAGTACGGACTCCTAACAGAGCAGGAGGCATGTGTATCTGACTACAAAAAGAAAGGACGGCTCCTTCCTTGCTTCTAGGTAGCAGACTAGTGGTTTGGGCTAGTTGGTTTTCCAGTTTTGCTAAAGTGGCATAGCGCGAAGCAAGAGGGGGAACAAATCAGTAAACGAAGACGAAAGCTTTCTGCCAGATAAAGCTTCAATGTTTACTACAGACATAGTAAAAGCAGAAAGAAGAAAAAACAAAACAAGGAATGCGAAAGGAAACACAAAAAGACCCCTTTCCAAACGCCGTGTGGCCGCGCTGGCGTCTTCCAGAAATGCGAATTCCCTTTTGTGACAAGCGTATAATACCACTAACACATAGGCGAGAGTCCTTTTGATGCTCTGAAGGACGATTTGGAGAAACAAGCTGCGCTGATGCCACACGGCACCGCACCAAGTTTTTTATAGCTGGTTTGTGGCCTCCGCGATCAGCTCCGGTTACTCAGATGAGCGCAGCAAAAAAGAAAAAAGAGAGAAAAAAGACTCCGCTCATTTAATCGGCTGGGGAGAACATGTTTTAAACACCACGCGGCTGGTTGGCGCTGTTACGACCGGCTCTGGAATTCATTAGAGAGCTGTAACAAGTTTCGGAAATACGCTGCGATATGACGGTACCGCTCCTCCTTCCCCGGTCGTTGACGTTTTGCCGAGGAAGGCACCCGAACACCTCGAAAGCTTTCCCAAAAGTTACTGTGGGGTTGTCACGTCTCATTTTTGCCTGTCAACCCTACGCATTGTAAACGAGAAACCTGTCGTTCGGGGGACGCAGTGTCATGGCTCGTTCACACTGAGCACTCCGGCCGCCGAAAGGGCGCGGAATCCGGTTCGGCGGCAGCGAGATCCGCCGAAAGGGCACTCTCCGCGCCGATCGCTCTCCGACCGATTTTTGCGGCGTCTGCCGCCGGATCGCCTCGCCGCGAACCAATCGGAGCACTAGTCGAGGAATTTGAAAAAATGGCGACCAAGCCCGACTCGCTTGCCATGTCGCAGTGCACCTAACTGAACGTTGTAACCAATTCACGTACCGATCTCGTAAAGAGGTTGGCGTGACCGAGCTGTCGCGGTCTTGCAGAGCAAGACGAACTCACCACCGCCGCTGGCATCGTCGTGACGAGTTTTTTTCTGCGCTTCATGCATTGCAAGACAGCGGCATGCCAGCAAAGTAAGCAGTACTGCTTGTTCCTGCTCAGTCGTCAGCATAGTCGTTTAACCCTTTCAGTCCCAAATTAACTATTTTCAATGTAAGCAACTAGTTTTTACATCTTGAGATGCGCATGGTCGTGGTAGTCCAAAAAAAACTGAAAAAATATTTGCTCACACTTTTCAGTGAAGGGTAATTAATGGGACAATTAATTTAATAAATAATTATTATTTAATAATATTTCCACAATTTTTACTTTGTTTTTGTTATTGTTATTTAGACAGGATAGCATAATGTCCAATAGCCAAAATTCAAATTTCTGGCACAGAACTAAAATAAATGCCCCATCTCTGCACAGTGAAAGAAGACGCTGCCTCAGCAAAATGCGCGAAAAGCACGACCGCTTCTGTCATTTCTTCGTTCAGACGTGACCTCGCTTTATTGTGTGTGCCATGTTGACACCACATGTAGGGCAGATGCTAAATACGGGCTCTTGAGGAAGAACAACGCTTTATCTTTACCAGATGCTTGCTGACTGACCTACATAATTTATGATTCCAATTGGAATCACTGGGACTGAAAGGGTTAAAGCAGTGAAAGTGCGCGAAAGAGAAGCATGTAAATCTTCACGACCGGATTAAATGCGTACTGGCGTAGCGTAGTGGCGTAGTCAGTCACGTAGTTGCGAGCACCGACAACATCCGGGTGACAGCGCATCCATCCGCGCTCGCCCCGTGGTTGACTATTTACTCGGCAGATGGCGCACTATGGCTATTCGGCGTTTTTCGGCGGCGCGGTGCGCGTGCAGTGCGAACGACGCTGTGTTTCGGCGGCAGGAGAATTCCGCTCGCTGTAGACAGCGGATTCTTCAGTGTGAACTAGGCATCACTGGAACGGGGAGCGGCAAAAGAACAGCGAGCAGGAAAGAAGGAACGCTACCGTACTGCCTTACCGTATTTGCGTACCGTACGTACCGTATTTCCGGAACTTGCTAAAACTCTAGCTCTATTATGGTAGGCGCCATTGTGCGTGAACCTGTCAGTCAGAAAGTCCACCAAGCAGGGTTGCCATTGGGTGGACATAAAAAGGCTCCAGAACTCACGCCAAAAGTAGCCAAAGTAGCCATGTCATTTGATATTATCGCCGAATTTCTAGCCAAATAGAACAGAAGCGGTATTATCAACAAAGTCTTTACTGTAGACGAAGAAATAAAAACATTTTGAATAAGTAAAACCACAAGTTTAGAAAAGAGACATGGCGCCAACTGGAAAGTTTCGTCGCCAACGGGGTCCAAAGTAGCCAATTTGGCGCAAAGTAGCCACCAACGGCAACCCTGCCCCCAAGGATCGGCGCTTGGACGGAGACACAGAGCGCCGCATTTTCCTGGAGGGGTTTTGCACGCGTGGTCGAGTGAACCAGGAATACCGCTGTGGACGGGTTCGGAGGAACACCACGGAGGTATCACGAACACCCATTTCGCGTTGTTATCGATATAAGTCATGTCGTCACCTGAATGCGGCCGTTAGCAGCTGCAGGGGTTCGAGACAGCATCCGCCTTCTCCGAGGTCATTGACTCTCGCCCCCCAACCACCTCTTCTTCCGACCGCGGTGTAAGAAAAATAGTTTCTTACACCGTGGTCGAGACCCGCCGTACCCGAGTCCCAACAGTGCCCATAGTGAAGACAACAATGCAAAAAAATTATCTGCGAATCAAATGACACTGCCGGAATTCACCATGGCGGCGCCAGCGACGTGGCTGGCCTTGCGCCCCCGCCTGCCCCCCCCCCCCCCCATCCCCCCCCCTCGTGCGCACACCTATGCTTTGTATTGTGTCACCGCTCATGAACAACTTTCCGGAAGGTTCCCCCCTGCCTGTGTGCCAAGGTGTATAACATTGTTGGCATGCTCAAGCAGGCGACCATTCAAACACATGCCAGTTCTGTCTGAAGGTGCATAATTGAATGCGTGTTTTGCTCGCTTTCAAAAAGGCGTGGGTTAGCCAGCTTCGCGCCAAGCAGATGGCAAGTGATGGTTGCATGTCGCCGCGAACAGCCAATTTTTTAGGCCGCAGCGGCCTAAAAAATTTCCGAAAAATTTCTGTCGAGAAGGTTCTGGGAGAAGGGGGGCGGGGTCGGTGGCTTGGATCCGCCACTGGTTCAAGCCCTCAACACCGACAACCTGCGCGAGACCACCCGAGCGGTCGCGCGTGAGGATCTGCGTAAGATGTTTCCGGAACCGCAGCCTCGAGTGGACTCGGTCACCGACATTATTCGTGAAGAAGTCCAGCAAGCGTTGTGGATTCCCGAACCACGGCCGCCTCACCCGGAGGCCATGAGCTACGCTGCTACAGTGCGTTGTAGCGCTCCCCCCTCCGCGCCCCCGGGAAGACGCCGCACCACCGCAGTTCCGCCGCCAGACACCGCCGCCGTCTCCACCGACGCCATACGGTCCAACTGCCGGCCAGCACAACGCTCCGAGGAAGACCGACGTGTGGCGCGCCCCCGACCACCGCCCACTTTGCTACCACTGCGGAGAAGCTGGTCACACCTACTGTCGCTGCCAGTACCGCTGGATGGGACTTCGTGGTTTCGCCATCGACGCGCCACGTCCGTAGCTTGGTGAAAGACCGCGTGACGACGGTTGCCTATATCGAAGAAATTGAGGAAGCCAGCCACACTTTCGCCCTCGCCGAGTCTACCGAACCTGCTACGACGAACCAAGATCACCAATTAGCTTTCGACGTTAACGCGGGCCTTCCGACGCATAAGCAAGAAAAGCTCAAAACCCTGCTGCTGCAATACAAGGACTGCTTTTCATCGTCGTCAAGAATTCGGCAGACACCAGTCGCAAAACATCGCATCATAACCGAAGAAAGTGCCAGGCCACTTCGTCAGAGCCCGTACAGAGTTTCGACGCGAGAACGTGAGGCCATAAAGAAACAAGTCGACGAAACGCTACGCGACGACATCATCCAGCCATCAAAGAGTCCGAGGGCGTCACCTGTGGTGTTAGTGAAGAATAAAGATGGGAGCCTACGTTTTTGCGTCGATTATCGTCGCCTGAACAAAATCACGAAGAAGGACGTCTATCCTCTCCCACCAATAGACGACGCCCTAGATCGACTGCACAACGCGAAGTATTAAAGACGATAGTCTTTCTTGGGATACTTACACGCAAAAATTTTGGTCTGGCTGTCTGTCTGTCCGTAACCCGATTCAGCTACTCGGCCAAAGTTTAACCACTTTCTGAACGCCCAGCCATCTTGAACTGGTGTTTGCTTTCATACTTGTGAACATATTCGATCAAAAAGCAAATACTACGCATACCTGAGGCGCAACATTAATATGTAAGTATCAGGTCGTGTGTTCTTTTATTAGAAAATACATAAACACGTAATTCTACAGACCCAAGTGAAAATACATAGACACGTAATTCTAAAGACCCAAGTGTTTTTTAGGCTGCGCTGAAAATGCGACGCATTGCACGAAAAAGCCCTGGGCCGACGATAAAGTGCTGCAGCTGGCAGTGGCCCTTGGTTCAGCACAAGCTCAGGTCTTTCGATGGTGTCCATATCTCGCTCAGCGCCTCTTCTATTTTATCAATTCCATCCAGATGCAGCCAATTCAACGTAGAGTAGGCGCTGTCTGAGGCAAGGCAAAACATCCTAGTACGGCCGGCACAAGACTATCGTCTTTGGACGACATTTGCAGCGAAGCACGCAGATACGCGGCCAATTTTTTTAAAGACGATAGTCTTTCTTGGGATACTTAAACGCAAGAATTTTGGTCTGTATGTCCGTCTGTCTGTCTGTCGGTAACCCGATTCAGCTACTCGGCCAAAGTTTAACTTCTTTCTGAACGCCCATCCATCTTGAACTGGCGTTCGCGTTCATATCTGTGAACATATTCGATCAAAAAGCAAATACTACGCATTCCTGAGGCGCAACATTAATATGTAAGTGTCAGGACGTGTGTTCTTTATTAGAAAATGCATAGGTACGCAATTCTAAAGACCCTAGTGCTTTTAGGCTGTCTCAGGCAAAGCAAAACATAGTAGTACGGCCGGCACAAGACTGTCGTCTTTCGACGACATTTGCAGCGAAGCACGCAGATACGCGGCCAATTTTTTCTTCGATGAACGTCAAGACGGGATACTGGCAAATTGAAGTCGACGAGAGAGACCGAGAAAAGACTACCTTCATTACACCAGACTGCCTGTTCGAGTTGAAGGTCATGCCCTTTGGTCTTTGCTTGGCACCTGCGACTTTCCAACGATTCATGGATACAGTATTGGCTGGCTTCAAGTTGCAAACTTCCCTCGTTTACTTGGACGACGTCGTTGTGTTTTCTTCGAACTTCGACGAACACCTCGAGCGCTTTGAATCCGTACTTCAAGCAATCAAGAGCTCCGGACTCACCCTGAAGCCGGAAAAGTGCCGCTTCGCGTACGAGGAGCTCCTGTTTTTGGGTCACGTGATCAGCAAGATTGGAGTGCGCCCAGACCCGCGGAAAACAGCTGGCATCGCCGCCTTCCCGCCACCCACCGACAAAAAGGCCGTGCGCCGATTTCTAGGCTTGTGCGCCTATTACAGACGCTTCGTCAAGGACTTTTCGCGGATCGCTGAGCCACTAACGCAGCTCACGAAGACCGAAGTCGAATTCCGGTGGGAAACGGCGCAAGTTGAAGCATTTGAGGAACTGAAACGACTCCTGCAGACGCATCCGATACTTGCGCATTTCGAGGAATACGCCGATACGGAAATCCACACCGACGCAAGCAGCTTAGGACTCGGTGCCGTTCTTGTGCAGAAGACTAACGGAGAAGAAAGGGTTATCAGTTATGCTAGCCGGTCGCTTTCCAAGGCAACTAATCCACAACAGAAAAGGAGTACTAAGGTGCTGATTTGGGTCGGTTGGTACATGATCAAGAAAAGGAGTGTCTTGCCATGATCTGGGCTACGTCTAAGTTTCGCCCCTACCTTTGAAGGCCCTTCAGAGTTGTGAGTGACCACCACGCCTTGTGCTGGCTCGCTAAGTTGAAGGACCCTTCAGGTCGTCTCGCGCGATGGAGTCTGAGACTTCAAGAATTCGACATTACCGTCGTTTACAAGTCCGGACGAAAGCACTCTGACGCCTACTGCCTGTCCCGTGCCCCCCGTTGACCCACCGCCGCAGGACGACGAGGATGGTGACTACTTCTTGGGAAACTTAAGCGCCGATCCAAAAGGACTTCTTCTTGGGTCTGCACCTAGCAAGTTAAGCGCCGATGACTTCGCCGAACGGCAGCGAGCCGATCCGGAACTCAAGGGCCTTGTGGAGTACCGCAAGAGCAAAGTCGCCGTAGTTCCAAAGGTATTCAGACGAGGACTGGAGTCGTCTTTCTTGCGGAACGGCGTTCTCCTATAAAGAAAAACTTCTCGCCACTTCGGACCAACTCCCTCCTCGTAGTACCTTAAGCGTTACGTGCAGAAGTTCTGGATGCTCTGCATGACGATCCGACGGCTGGACACCTTGGATTTTCCCGCACGCTCGCAAGGATGCAAGGAAAGTACTACTGGCCTCCCCTCACTGCTGTCGTCACCCCCCTACGTGAAGACTTGCCGAGATGGTCAGCGACGGAAACATCACCGACTAGGCCAGCCGGACTTCTGCAGCCCATCGAGCCACCTCGCTGGTCGTTCCAGCAAATCGGCATGGACTTACCGGGGCCGTTTCCGACGTCGTATTCCGGAAACAAATGGATCGTCGTAGCTACTGAGTACCTCACCCGCTACGCCGAAACAAGGGACCTGCTCAAAGGCAGTGCCGCCGAGGTAGCAAGGTTCTTCGTCGAGAACATCGTACTGCGTCATGGCGCCCTAGAGGTCCTCATTACCGACAGATGTACGGCCTTTACTGCGGACCTAAGTCAGGCGATCCTGAGGTACAGCCAGACAAGTCACCGCCGGACCACCGCCTACCACCCGCAGACCAATGGCCTCACCGAGCGTCTAAATAAGACCATCGCCGATATGCTCGCTATGTACGTCGACGTCGAGCACAAGACGTGGGACGCCATCCTTCCATATATGTAACATTTGCATACAACACGGCCGTACAAGAAACGACGCAGATGACGCCGTATAGATTGTTCTACGGAAGGACCGCGGCAACGACGTTCGAGGCCATGTTGCCGAATGTCTCCGACGAGGAAAACATAGACATCACCTTGTACCTTCAGCGCGCCGAAGAAGCCAGACAACTCGCCCGTCTGCGCATCCAGAGCCAGCAAAAGACCGACAGCCGTCGCAACCTTCGACGACCCCACATGGAATACCAACCCGGTGACCGTGTATGGGTCTGGACGCCAGTACGCCGACGGGGACTTAGCGAGAAGCTTCTATGACGATACTTCGGACCGTACAGGGTACTTCGACGTCTAGGCGCTCTGGACAACGAGGTTGTCCCTGACGGCATTACGAACTCTCAGCGGCGCCGTGCGCGACCTGAAGTCGCCCATGTCGTGCGCCTCAAGCCGTATTACGCGCGTTAGCGAGCCTGAGGATTGTACTTTTGCTTTATTATTGTACTTTCTTGCTTTATTGTTGTTATTTATTGTTGCATGCATTTTTCCCCCCTTGTTCTGTTTTAAGCATCGGTACGATGCTTTTTCAGAGGGGGGCAATGCCACGCCTGTTTCTAATTTTCACTTTTGCTGTACTCGGTTTTCGCCCACAAAGACTGTCAGCAATGCTCAACGCAAACCGCGCCTCATTGTCCGAGAAGCTTCGCGATAATTGTAGATTGTATTGTTGAGATCGCGCGCAAGACGCGAACACTCGAGCTTATTCCAGAGCTTGCGCGACAACCAGTGATAAGGCTGGAATATTCGATGGCACACGTATGAATGCCGACGCGCTTCACCGCTTGTCAGTTTTTCGACGAACGACGCCCTGTGCGCCGATATTAGTGTACAGCGTGCATTGCGTGCTGTAATTTGCGTGTCCGTTTCACGGCCACAAGTTCGGCCAAATAAAGAATTTCACTTTGAAGACACCGACTGCTCGTTTCGTCCACGTCACGACCCCGTGACACTATTGAGAAATTCGTTCAACTAAAAGATTTTTGATATGATGCGTAGGAAAACCGCCGGGCATTTTCTGAAAGTTCGTTATTCGGAAATATTTGTTAAACCGACGTTCTTAGAAGTGAGAGTTCACTGTATATATATTTCATGATGAGGTAATGGAATAAACAGTTGAAGAAAGCGCTCGTCCCTTCTGTATCTTTCTTGTGTGTCGTTTTTCCTGCGCTCTGTAATTTTAACACTCTCGGCTGCTTTTTGCCGTCGGCGTCATGCCCCGTATATGTATACGTATATATATAATTATAAAGGCCACGAAGAAAAATAATTCGGAAAAATATTTTCTGACACGCGCAATCGAACGGGCGACCTCTCGCTCCGCAGCGCGCGGCGCTAAGCGCTAGGCCACAGAAGCGCACGTCCTCCGGCAGCATGGAGAAAGGTGTGCGGCAGGCGAACGGCGAGCTATTTATATACACCATTCACCGCTGGCGTTACGCCCATCCCGGGGTAATGTCAGCGTGTTCGCCTTACCAGCAAACCCGTGAGATGGCGCGAAGTGCGCGCTGGTCGTATCTAGGGACTTTAGCTGGGCGCCACTCGTTGCAACCCGGCCTTTGCCCTCGCGGCGTAGTCGCCCGTGCCTTTGCGCGCTCGCGCGCGCGCTTATCTTGGGATGGGGGATAGGGGCGGTTTTACCGTTTTACGTCGTGTGCTTTCTACGGAAAGATTGCGTTTAGGTTACAGAGCGCACAAAGGTCACTTCGCTCGCTGCAGAGTTCGCGAAAGAAGCGCGCTGTTCAAACACAGTGAAGTAACCACTGGGACACTTGTTAGTTCGCGCTCGTACTGTGTTTGTTCTTTTCGTGCGTCCTTTGCGCTTGAGCAGCGCGCTCCAAATTTCGATATGCTTGGCGTTCTTCGCGTGAAATCCCAAGTTGTTGCTATCGCATTCATTGCTTCGCCCTTGCGGCGAAACTGTGACTTTTTTTTATCAGTATTCACCAACTAGGCCCCCCAAAAAGTCCTGTAAACTCAGAATGTCAATCGGCAATTTTCGTTCTACCCACAGTGACGTCAAGTTTGTGGTGTAACCTTTTGTTGGAAACCTTGTGCAACGCTTTTGCGATATCTCTGGAGATTGCATTAATTTGTTTACCTGAATTTATTTCTTTAGCCAAATTGTGTACCGTCGTTGCTAACAGTGTGGACGTGGAAAATATTTTTCTGAAGCCACGTTGATTACATGATAATATAGCACGTTTTGAAATGTGATTATGTATGATATGCTCAAGAAGTTTGCATGATGCTGAAACCAGAGAGATGGGACGAGAGTTCAGAATGGGCTGTAGGTTTCCATTTTTGAAAATGGAAATTACGTGCAGCCAGTACGACATGATTGCGAGGCACGTAGTATGTGGAGGACTCTGGAACAATTTTGTCTACCCGGGGCCCATTAAGTTGCGCGTAAATCTAAGCACGCGGGTGTTCTTGCTTTTAGCCTCCATGTATATATGGCCGCCGGGGCGTGCATTTACAAAGGCGAGCGGATAAACCCCCCCCACAATGCAACGCGCCACGGCGCTCTCTGGGGCTATGCATTTTGGCCGGCCTGACTGTGTCGGGCGGCTGCCAGTCCCCGCGTTTTCGTATCAGCAGAAACATCGCGAAGGCGCCTGCATCCTGCATGCTGCGCCAACACAAGTGCTGGACGCCCTACAATGAATCGGATACTCGTGTAGAGAGGTACTTCGCTAGACGCTGTGCGCACACGTTTCGCTGCCGAAAGCCGTCCCGTTCAGACGCCGTTCAGGACGCATTGAAGCGGACACAGCCTGCAGCGAAAAACAACGCGACGGCGGGATGACGGATTTCTTGCGAGTCAGCAAACAAGGCGGCGCCTGCAACGATACTGCAGTCGTGGCGAAGCAGAGGAAAAGTGGGCACTGGGAAGATGTGGTCAAGGAAAGCCCTCTACGATGGATCGCATACGCGCGAAACTGTTGGTGTTGGTGTTTCAAGTAACGCTAGTGCGCGCGCCTGACGATGTGCTCCTCTGCCGAAAGTTGCGTTGATCTATTGGCAACGACGTAAGTAGTATCGATGTTGGCAAAGCCATATGCAGTATAAACAAAACGACGGTATGACGAATTTGTGCAAGCCTTGTCGCTGCTGAAAAAGCAGGTTTCGAAGAATGTCATTACCAACGTCGCGGTCGTCACTTCAGCATTAATTAGCTTCGGCTGATCGCCCAGCACTGGCTTAGAATTATTTTAAGCGACGCACTGTGAATTTGGGCATGCGATGCAATATGAAGACCAAACAGTGCTCCTTAAAGGGGTACTGACACAAAATTTCGCGGCCGAGATAGCCTGCTGGATCGATTCCCGTGTACGTGCGTGTACCATCTGCAAAATATCGACAGCGAATAAAGCTTGGAAGGTATTTTATATGAATTTTGAAGTTCGCGTGCGCGATGCAGCATTCTAGGCCGCACCTGGCGGCATTGACACCCTCGGAGGTGACCCGAGGTGACCCCCCTACTTCCCGGTACAACAGGTTATGATGACGTCGTAGCCGCCATTTCTGTTTTGGCGCGCTCGCCACTGCGCTACAGTGTACTAGAAGCTTCTAGTACACTGTAACTGCGCTGTTGGTGACTGCTCGGCGGCTGCTCGCAGTGTGTGGCCGCGGCCAAGAGGAGGCGCTGCCGCGGCGCACGCGTTGAAAGTTTTGTGTTTGGCGACACTACAGCTTTCCTGTTTCCTGCTCCCAAAGACTTCTTGATTTCCCTGTGCTGCCTGGGCTGCAGTGACAGGCCACAATGCCGAAATCCTTCTGCGCAGTTTCCTTCTGCACGTCGAAGTCGGGATCAGGCGTATCGCTGCATACGTTTCCCCGCGACGAACCTCGGCGGCAGAAGTGGATCGAGTTCGTGTGCGCTTGTGGACGTGAGGAGTATCAGGACTGGTCCCCCCCCTGCAGAACAGTCGCGTTTGCGGGCTCCATTTCGAGGCGCATTGCTTTACCACACAGGTGCCGGACTTGGCGTACATGGGTCTTCCGACTCCACCCTGTGCATCGCTCACGTCTGGTGCTCTGGTGTTACCTAGCTTTCTTCGGCACCAACAACTTGAAGGGCATCACAATGTTATCAAGTGATTCAATCGGATATTGAACGTAGAAAAAGCGAACGTACTTTGGCTAAATGAATTGCCCTGCAGAACATATGTGCACGAATGTGTCGGGTCTTTCCATAGTACATTGCCGACGCGAGGTTCATCGTGGTCGTCGTCGCTGGTATCGTTGCCGCTTCCCGACGAAGCACTCCTCGCCAGCGGTTCAAACCTGAAGTGATTCGCCCCGTCGTAAATTCCTTCCATCCCCGTCGCAAGAAAATTGTCGCCATCAGACGACGATGAGCCCGACGACGACGGCGAGGACGATAACGGCGACGACATCACGCAGCATGGGTGACAAGCGAATGCAAGCAGACGATGCAGACCGCGCGGAAGTGCGTCACTGTTCTGTGTGCTCCGTGACCGAGCGTTTCACTCGCTAGGTGGTGATAGTTGCACCCGGCGGCTTGTTGTTTTTGGAGCTCTGTCAAACCGAAACTGAGGCTGTGTCGGTAATGAGGAGCTTGTAATTAATTATCTGTCGCGCGCTGCAGCAAACGATGTGCCGTGTTATGACTAACAGGCCCCCAGCAACACATTGCAGCAAAAAAAACGCGGGGCGAAAATTTTTGTGTCAGGACTCCTTTAAAACACGCGAAGCTTTCGGCCGTCTGTGTATTTTTGATTATATAGACAAAATGATACGCCATAATTAAGAGCAAAAGAACGCTGCCGCCAGGATATCGCCTATTAGCAAAATAAAGTTCGAAGAAAAAGGAAATTTTTGTGTGTGCCCTGCAGGAAAGGAGCCGTGCTCCTGCCGCTTTTTTTTTTTTCGCATTTCACTGCAATACGTGTGTGCAATGCGGTGAAGCATTGAGGGCACATGCAATGTTATGATATGTGAATGCCAGGATAATATTCTCGCCATCATCCGCGAACCATTTTTTTTGCTGCGAAGGTGACGAGGCACCTCGACATGCTTTTCGTTTTTTTTTTCTTTCCGCAACCCACCCTTAAGCAACATGCCGTCGTGCAAACATGAAGGCAAGTATAAACAACCTACCTGGCCACAAATGCCCCATAGTCGTCACATGAAATTGAAGCAAAAATAGGAGTGCAGGACATGGAAGTCGCCCCCCATTCTTGTAAATACACAGACACCTTGCTTCATATGAGTCGCTTAAGCCCAATGCCTTGCAGGTGAAATGCCACCTGAAGTATCACAGGGATCATTACTTGCACCCTTCGTCATCCTACCTTATATAAGCGATAGCCAGTCCTGTATGCATACGCCTGTTCAAATGCACTTCCTAGCGTATGACTGCATGATTTGTGCAAGAATTACAAGGCCACAGATTTTATTCCACTGCACACATTTCTGCTAAATATTTTTAATGCTATGAAAATACCCAAGATAACACCTATGATGACACAGACAGCATGACACACCCAGTTTCTTAGGTCTTTTGGCATTGAGGATAAAAGGTAGCTTATTCCTTAGTGTAAATTTAGCATGTTTACAGTTATGTAAGTAAGAAGCTTGACAACTACTTCCTTACCACTTTATATGTCTCTCTACGAGATGTGGACATCTATAAATCCAGAAGCCTGAAATATCAGTTTTGACAAATGTGAAGATGTACAGATGCAGAGCTGTGAAATGTAAGACTCACACCTGTTATTTCTTTAAACAAGCTTCCAATTCAGCAAAGCATTATACAAGTACCAATGTTCATATGCCTCATGACTAGCATGTGGAATGGTCATTACAAAGGTTCTCCACTGCCAACCAGGGTCGTTTCAAGTTTTGTAGTAGGCATGTGTTCCCCTCTCCCCCCCAAAATACCAACTGGTGACAGCGCTGCTGCTAGTACCATGGATGAAACAATGCAGGCAACGACTATAGTGCCAAATGCATGAAACACCTCGCCATCAAGGTCTGATCACTGGGCTATGGCCCAAGAGGAGCAAGGTATACTTGCACAGAGAAGTAGCTCGGGCACTTTGTAAAATTGATTGCCAGCAGGCCATCGGAGCATGCAGTCAGTGGATGCTCTACGACTTCTTCATGGCACTCTTTCTATGAGAAAGACATTGATCTACTGCCTTGAAGGAATGATTTCTCGTAAGTTACAAAGACTGCATTGACAGCAAGCTGTGCTTAGATAGGGAGGGCAGTGTAAAGCCCGGCGATGCAGCTTTGAACCATTTTTTATAGAACTGTCTCTCACTGTGCGGCAAGAGGCATCCTTTGGAGGTAGTAGCCCCAACCTACTTCCTAAATTGGAGCAAACACCTTTGCATGCAACTCAAGGCATGTCAAAAGGTATTGCATGTTCCAGTAGCTTATTTAGGCAGCCTAAGATACACCCCAAAGATTGCATCCTTTTACTAGTAGGGGCTTTTATTTTAGATGTGCAGCAGTAGCTAAGGCATATGTGCCATGAATTGCACTTTTATTGTGAAATGGCCAGTCAATAATGGCCATTTTGTAATTGTCATAATAACACTAGCATTTGTTGTTTTTATTTAAATCTTGCCCGAGAGCAAACAACTAATTCGTGATGCATATAGCTATTATTTTAGAAGTGGCAAATTTTAGCTTATCGAGCTTAATGGGTCAGCAATGTTATCATTCCTGCAAAGCTTGAAATTGTGTTTTTGCTGTGTTACACTGATGTAGTGTTGCAGAAATGATATATTGCACATGTTTATTGCCATTTACTGTATTCATTCATCACGAGTTTATAAAATCTTCGCATGGGAAGGATGTATTATGTAGCACAGTGTTAATGTGGTGCTACATGGTGTGACATATGGCAGCTCCTAACTATGAAAAAGGACCTTGAACCATTCGAAGTGCCATGCTGTAGTCTTACTAATGGCCAAGATAACTCATGAATGCAAACCAAAATTAAGAGTGGGTGTACCATCAACTCACATAGAGTGGGCCGGGCACGTAGCATGTCGGCAGGACAACCGCTGGTCATTAAGGGTAACTGACTGGATTCCAAGAGATGGCAAACGCGTGAGGGGGAGACAGAAAATTAGGTGGGTAGATGAGATTAAGAAGTTTGCAGGCATAACGTGGCAGCAGAAAGCACAGGACCGGGTTGAATGGCAAAACATGGGAGAGGCCTGTGCCCTGCAGTGGGCGTAGACAGGCTGATGATGATGATGATGACCATCAACTCGGAGGTTACTTATACAAAAAATTTATGCAAGACATGGTGTGACAAAGCTAACTTATCGTTAGTGTAGCTTACATAGCTTCTGTTCCTACATGATGCAAAAAGGCTGCATGTATTTTTCTTAATTCAGAAATTCAAAAGCTTACAAACTGCTTTTCATGAGACATCAGTGTTGGTTAGAAGGGGCAGGTTACAAGGAGTGCTGCTCATATTGCCTGAAGTACACTAGTTACCCCAATTACAATAATTTGTTTACATGTCTGACAGCTTGTACATGTTAAAAAATTTTAAACGTTAAGATATTGCCAGCAAATAGCATTTCACTTAAAAGATTTTAAATGCATTAAAGAAAAATTAGGCAGATCCCAAGTACCATGGGAATCGATGTTATGCGAAGCAGGCGAAGGCAAGGTGACTGGGTTGTAATTTTCTTATTGAGCGAAACATTACGAAATGACATTAAAGATATGTACAAATGTTGTATGCACAGATATATGTTCAACAGTCGCATATGTTTCATATAACCAGTTGTTTACAGTTGCGTAACGATGCCAACAGAAACATGGGTATTACCAACACCAGAAGCGGAAATCTGATATGTAGCACTTGTGCTTGCGAGGATGGTAGCCATGGATAGTGCTTCGTGGACAAACTACAGTGGATGGCGCTTAAGTATACAATTGACGTTAACCCGACATGACGCCTGCCTCATAGAAGTACATATGTAATGTTTATAAAATTAGATAGCCAGCACTGGAACCACAACTGACATTTGAAAAACATTACGCCTGCATAGGGTCTGTTTCCAAAGCAGTTCCGAGACTTGGTGTGGCTCTGTGGTAGAATACTTGATTGCCACGCAAACTGCTTGGGTTCAATTCCTGCTGGGACCCTGATATTTATTATTTGCATTCGTCGGGTCAACGCTGCTGATGTCAGTTTTTCTTAACGCTCTCGCATTTAAATTACTAATGTCTGTCCTCATTGTTCCTGGGTAGACATAAATTGTCAAACACCTGTGGCTCATACCTGCATACTGAGGCCCGTTGTATACGGGTATGAGCCACAGGTGTCTGGAGAAATTAGTTTGACGACGTACGCGACGAGATTTTCATGTTATTCAAATCACGAACAGCCAGACATATTCGTCAATACCTCTTACCCTCCCATACAAATTTTGGTCTACCCCATCACGAGAGCACTCAAACGTAGGCGGCTAGATAGATAGATAGATAGAAACACAAAAGTGCTTACAGTGCGCAAAGAAATGCTTCGCATTTAAAAACTGAATGTTTTGCACTTCGCGCAAAGTACACTTGGCACTCAAAGGGTTAATGTGTCCGACTGTGTTCATCTATGATGAGAGACAGTACTGTGGTGTAACTGTGCTCATGGCTTACTTAAAGGGCCCCATGACACAAAAATCAAAACAATGAGATGTCTGTTCTTTGATTGTCCTGTAAAGTGGGTACTTCCAACCAAATAATAATGGCGGATGTTCCCTTTAAGATATTTTAATTTGGTTTTAAAGTGAAGGTGAGTGCTCATCTGGGTTATCAGCACCAATCGACATCATCTATGGTATGACGTAGACAGAGGCCCCACGTGACGTTTCATGAGTAAGGCGAGTATTGTCGACATCAGAGAACATTTGCGGGGCGCGCACAATATTCTGACATGCACCCGGCGAGGACTATTGTTTGTCGCCCCTCTTGCTCCGTTGTCGGGCTGCTCTCAAGGTGGTTCTGGCTGCTTACGCCAGGAATGCCTTTCTTTTTTTCTGGGGGGGAATAAGCTCAAAGCACCCACATCGTTTCATTCTTCACCACGCTCAGGTCCACCGATTTGAAAAGTTAGCTTTAAGTCCCATCAATTCTTGATGTTGATCATGGTTAATGAAGCTAAATCACTCCAAGACTAAGCTCGTCTCCTTTACACGAACTTCTAGCCGTGTCCCGACCACATATACACTATAACACACCCGTAGAGTCGACCACATCATACAAATATCTAGGACTTCACCTACAATTTGACCTATCCTGGAACTGCCACATCGATCACATTCTAGCAGCTGCTAACCGCTCCCTTGGCATGTTAAAACGTAATCTGCGTCATGCTCCTGCTCATGTGCAAAAACTTGCATATATTACCCTAATCCGCCCTAACATTGAGTACACTTCAGCTTTATGGGACCCGGAACAAGCATATATCAAAGCTCTTCCAACATCATTCACTTCTTGGATATGGTGTTTTTTTCAGTAACCCTAAGCCATTTTTCCATGCCATGATCCCCCTCTCAAGATCAAACACATCACAC
The DNA here is from genome assembly GCA_030522465.1 of Rhipicephalus appendiculatus. Classification (NCBI taxonomy): domain Eukaryota; kingdom Metazoa; phylum Arthropoda; class Arachnida; order Ixodida; family Ixodidae; genus Rhipicephalus; species Rhipicephalus appendiculatus. The sequence continues at coordinate 1,663,387 of JALIZH010032976.1, forward strand.
GCAGTACTTCATCTTTTGCTCATTCGTTCATACTAAAAACGATCATTGAACGGAACCAGCTGCCTTGTAAAATTGCAGTAGTAAGCAAAGTATCGAAACTTAATGAACTTCAAAAATGATAACCAAGTTGAATGTTCCGCTCTGTTCTCAATAACCCATTTGATTCTTATGTTTTGCTGTATTATGTTATTCTGTGTTGCATTATTATGTTGTGTTTTTAAATACTTTTTTCAACATTTTCAACGTGTTGCGTTTTTGTGTGGCCTTTTTCATTATCCTTAAGCAAGTCTTGTTATTTTTGCAAATTTTATGCTTGCTGTGTCTCTACTGCATTGCATTTTTTTTTCCAACCCCCCCTATGTAATACCCTCACAGTCGGGGCCTTTAGGGGTTTCTTGAAATAAATATAAAAAATAAGTCACCTGTTCTCTTAACCCTTTCAGACATCAGCTTTAAAGAATTGTATGTAAATGTGTCAAACTGACACAACATTATTTCAAGGCACTCAATATTCTATTTCAACAAAAATAGTGCCATAATATGTTTATTTATGTGTGTCATGGTAACTAATACTAATTAAGTTATAATTAAATATCTATCCTGAAGACATTGACGCTCTCTTTTGGCATACATAGAATTAAATTTTAGGCTAGAAATATTACTGAAATTCATATTTGGTTATGTACATTTCAAGAAAAGAAAAATTATACTGTTCACATGACTCGCAGGAAATGGTACATCGAACGACTCGTCGAACATGGTGGTGCCTTCAACAAAGTGATCATTTGCAACAGTACACTGCACAATGAAGTTAAATGAAGACAAATTTATTATGCAGGAGGTTCAATTCATTCAAAGCTCCATATATCTTGATGTTTTTAGCCCCTAGTGAATACAAATAGCAAAAACAAGTGGTGTACACAATTGTAAACACAGTGTGTCAAACAGTTAAGATTCATCACAGCATTCCGTTGCAAGCACTGAAATCTTATGCTGTAGTCTTTTCATGTCGAATTACAGTCAGATTTTAGGTTGCAACCCTCCTTTAAGAGATGGAGTTGGCTTGTTTTGGAATAAACAAAAGCAACAAATTGCTGTATTAAACTATATTTATTATTTTTTAGTCAAAGTAATATGGCGTCTCAACACTTCCAAGCTTGCTCTTGTAATTGTTGGGTTCATTTATTATTTTAGTGAAGTAAACAAAGGCTAAATTGCACAACAGTTTCGCGTTAGTCACTATGAAGAAGCATTCAGAAATATTGCACAAAGGCAGGTGCTGTCCTCGTCGCAACACTTGTCCACAATGAGCAGAGCATTGGTACCTGGCGGCGTGCAAGCTCCTTAAGGACCCAGATTCACAATGTTTTGGTGGTCAGCCTGTAAGTGGAGGAGATACCAAAGTGTTTTTAATATAGAGTTCCGCGACTTTCTCTCTAGTAACTTTTTATTCGAGTTTCTCAGAGCTTTGCAACGGAAAATGAGGAAATGGAAACAGTCAGCAAACCTAGATGTGTCAGCACCGTAACACAAGCCAAAGAGGATGCATAAAATTGAATACAAACACAGAGAAGCATACAAGCAACACACCAAACACAGGACCCCACAAAAAAAAAATCATACAACGCCACGCATTGCTAATGGAATTGTGCTCTTGATGACACAGATTTCCATCACTAAGCTTATTCAGGTATACTTTCAGCAAGCAGCACATCTATAGGGCACTGCACATGAAGATACATTTCAACTATGGGCGTACGCAATTCAGTTAACATGGCTCACATTTTTCTAATGCTGCATGGGCATGGAGGACTGCCATGTGGTGCAGTGTTTCGAACCAATTTTTGGAAAATACCCTATGTCACTGTCAAAATTACCCTACTTTATCCATCCTACAGAACTTTATTTATTACCCTACGCCTAAAAATAGCACAGCGTAACACTATTAAAGCACATACTATACTTCACTGTGTGACATGCAGATGTGTGGTGACGTTAAAGTCGGTAGCGACTTCAGGGGCTTAAAAATTACTTTCGAAGACAGACCAGAGAACAAGGAGTGCAGCAGATGGGAAGAGAAAGTGTTCCTGAATTTGTATGAAAAGAGTGTTAACTAACAGTTAAAAAAAAGAACATCTAGGAGACTCACGAGCAAGTATGCGGCTGGCAATATAAGTGACATAGTAACAAAGAACGTAAAGCGAAACGCCGTAGAGGTGGAAAGCAGCATGCGGCAAGAAAACCGGCTATGAGTAACGACTAAAATGGTAAAGACTAAATGAGCAAGAATACACTTTACATTAATTCAAGGGCAAGCGCTTTGATGTTTGAAGCGAGGTCAGGTTGCCTTAGAACGCGTTATCTAGATTAAGAAGATAAATTCATACGCGTGGGGACCGTAACGAAACAACGTTGCATGTTTTAATTCAATATCGGCATATGCAGCTGGATGTATGATAGGGCACTGTGAAGTGACGTAACTGTGAAGTCACAGTTACGCCATTGTGACTTTGAGATGACGCCACAAATTCTGGCGATCTGTGATGTCACGCCATTAAACCACGATTTTTTTTATTACTCGTGTTGACGCCGACGGTCTCTTTTAGTGTTTGATGCGGAAGGCTTTCATCCTACTAACTGGAGCCGACTGCCGTGGCGAAACTTAAAAGCCCTTATATGCAAGAACGAATGGGAGAAGAAGGAGAGGGAAAAAAACCATCCATGATAATTAACGACAATGACAGCCTAGGGATGTGTGACGTGCTTTTATATCTGCGCTATGCTGGTGACATGTGAATTAAGATTCCAATTTTATTGAACGATAGATTTAGTTTTCGGATCTCCTTCGGAGTGTAACCCTCAGATATGTCATGCGGATTGTCTGCATTTTTCGCTGATCGATGACGAGTAAAACGTTGAAATTACCCTACCTCTGATAAGAAAATCGCATTACTGCCCTACTACCCTATGCTGGCCAAAAAATACCTAAAATTTAGCAATTTACCTAAAATTTAAACAAGTAGGGTAATTACCCTAAGGTTGGCAACCCTGATGTGGTGGTGCGTGGCAATGGATGACAGTGCTTGTGCAGTGAAAAGCAGCAAAGGTGGCTTGATAAGCAATGAAAGCACCATTTGCAAGCAAAAAAAGAGAAATCAATTAATTTGCATTAATAGTGTGTTGTTACTGCTATGTGTGTCATTATTGTACCAAACCCAATAAAATCAACTTTGGAGATTTTATTATTTATAAATAAGTGAATCAATACACAAATGAAATAAAAACTGTGTTTTGTTTGCATTATTTGGTTTCTTCCACACTACATGGGCATCAGTGAGGTTTAAAGGGATACTGAACAAAAATTTGAAAAACTGACGAAAACATCGAAATTCTACTCGGAAGACTCCACTGTTCCGATAAACAGAGTTTATTTCACGTATTTTTGAACAGTCGGCTGTATTTTTGGTGGATGTCAGCATGTGGCGGCTGCAAGCGAGCGCGAGCCGTGACGTCAGATTCTCCCTGGCGCATGCACGGTGCACGTGCTCCTGTCCTTCTCTTCCTTTTCTCCGCCTCTCCTTTCTTTCCACTCTCTCCCTTCCACAAAAGCACTGGTTCGCTCCCGTACTGGTTCTGGGAAACGTAGTGCGAGCTGAGCGGCTTGTGAGATGCAGGCGACGGCTGGCATGGTGGGATGCCTGTTTCCGGCGAGTTTCACGTCACATCCTCTAGTTCACGGCGCGGCCGCTAGACGCGGCAGTTTGTGAAAAACTAATTAAATTCATTATTTTCCTCTAGTTTGCGCCAGAAATGAAGGTTTTTTCCATCGATTTCAGCCCCCCAATCTTTCAATTTGGCTGGTAATCTTGGCCGCAAAAATTTTGTTCAGTATCCCTTTAAAGAGAACATCAGAAGATTCTGGTGGATAAGGTATATTGAAGATAACTCAGTTCTAGCATAACTAGTGCTTATGAGTAATTCAGTTTTTCAAGGCTTATGCAAGTTTTGAAGGCGAAAATGCAAGGGCTTTGAAGGCCCCGTCACAAAGGTTATTCAAGGATGTGAAGCAGCACCCGAAGTAAAAGTATGTTAAAGCAAAAATTTTACCAGAACATTACAGATAGCTTCAATCATCACTGCATTTGCATGAGATGACGTCAAGAGGTGAAACCTCCTACATCCTGCCACATTTTTGCAAAAATCATTGTTTGCGCCGAGCTTGTGCCAAGACATCATTCTTGCAGTCTTTCGGAGAAAAAGAAGATTGAACGGGCTTTCACACCATATTTATGATACCACTGTAATTTTGAGTGGTCATTGGAACAAACTGGCGAATGCTGTGTAGTTGCTAGGTGCAACCATGCCAAACAATTCAGACTGGCCCACACTATCTACTTAAAGGCATAGGGTAAGCCCTATACGTCCCATACATTTTTGACCATGTTGAGGAACCGTTTTCTCAGTAACTAAAAGGGGTATCTACATAAACATAAATCATTTTCTTCCAAATTCTGTGTTCTTTTCACTCCACCACAGTGTTCCTCAGCCATGAATTGTTGGGGACCTTTGCGGACTGGTGGAATAGATGGGGGGACCCCTTGCAGTGAGAAGAAAGGTTGGGGGGGGGGGGGGGAGGGGTCACAACACAGCATGCAGCGTAAAGTACGCCACTTTTATTTAAATGGGAGTCCACGGAACACAATTTGAGAATCACTGCTCTATCAGATTCATTAAGGTGGTGGTTCCACTGTCACCATGTTGCGAGTAGTTCTATAGGAAAAACCACACGATGCCACAAAGTCAGGACTAGAAGACGCATCACACTGGTTGAGGAGGGGGGCATGAAATGTGTTGTCGCAATTTCGGAGAAACGAGGCATTGAGCAGGGGCTTTTTTTTTCTCCCTTTCAACGACACCCCTCTGTCTCTCTCTCTCCTTCTCTAGAAACCCTCGTTAACTTGTACCTGTTCTCTGCGGTGCAGTGCTTTTCACGCTGCAAACCGCTAACGTAGGCTGCCTAGCCTGCCTGGCCAGCTGCTCTCCGTGACAAACAGTGCCGGAATGTGAGGCTGGGTGACAAGCTCTATCGCGGATGTTACATCATGAGCGAACCATGAGACGTTACATCCTTTCATGTGCATATGTAAAGCAAGCCCCTCTGTCGCTGTCGTTTACTACCTCATTTACTGATAGCCACTATTCAGTCGTGATCTGCTTGAGCTACACAGCAGTCATCATATCAAGCTATCAATTTCCTTTTCTCTATTTCTATATACTTTCTCAGGTAAACAGCCACTTACTCCTGCCACCCTCTATCCGGTAACACACCCTGACACAAGCAATCTATCCACTAAAGATTTTATTTCTCTCGAGAAAGAATTGAGAGAAATATGTGGAAATCGAATTCGCATCCTTGTTCTAAACAGTGCGATGCATCACCTGCACTCCATGTTTTGAATATGACCTCACTCTTTTTTTCAAGGCTTATGCAAGTTTTGAAGGCGAATATGCAAGGGCTTTGAAGGCCCTGTCACAAGGTCGCACTCCTGTCACGGCAGGAGTGCGACACGCACTCCTGCCGCACCGTAGTTCGACTGGCCCACATCTGATTGACGCGGAGGTATACATCTTAATTGTGCTTATTTGTTGTGGTGTTTGGTATACCACACACGGCGGATTGGAGTGAGCGTATCCTGCCAAACTTCCACTTGTTGCCTAACCTAGAGAGTTCACAGCACAGCAAGCGTGGTTGACCGTGATGGGTTACTTTTGCGAAACGCACTCCTGCCGCACCGTAGTTCGACTGGCCCACATCTGATTGACGCGGAGGTATACATCTTAATTGTGCTTATTTGTTGTGGTGTTTGGTATACCACACACGGCGGGTTGCAGTGAGCGTATCCTGCCAAACTTCCACTTGTTGCCTAACCTAGAGAGTTCACAGCACAGCAAGCGTGGTTGACCGTGATGGGTTACTTTTGCGAAACGCACTCCCGCCGCACCGTAGTTCGACTGGCCCACATCTGATTGACGCGGAGGTATACATCTTAATTGTGCTTATTTGTTGTGGTGTTTGGTATACCACACACGGCGGGTTGGAGTGAGCGTATCCTGCCAAACTTCCACTTGTTGCCTAACCTAGAGAGTTCACAGCACAGCAAGCGTGGTTGACCGTGATGGGTTACTTTTGCGAAACGCACTCCCTGCCGCACCGTAGTTCGACTGGCCCACATCTGATTGACGCGGAGGTATACATCTTAATTGTGCTTATTTGTTGTGGTGTTTGGTATACCACACACGGCGGGTTGGAGTGAGCGTATCCTGCCAAACTTCCACTTGTTGCCTAACCTAGAGAGTTCACAGCACAGCAAGCGTGGTTGACCGTGATGGGTTACTTTTGCGAAACGCACTCCTGCCGCACCGTAGTTCGACTGGCCCACATCTGATTGACGCGGAGGCATACATCTTTATTGTGCTTATTTGTTGTGGTGTTTGGTTCGTAGCAATGAGAGAAAGGAACACACAGCAAGTACAAAACAGTTTTCATGTCATTCCTTCATATGTGCCTCGTCTCGTATTTATGCTGTTTATTGCTATGGATTCATACCAACAAGCCCAGCCAACCACACTTCCTGAAAACTGCACTTTTTGTAAAAAAAAAAAAAAAAAGAGTTAGGTGATATTCAAACATCCTTCACACACGCATGTCTACTCAGTTCGCTTGTATCACACACGTGCTGTCCATTTTTCTGCTTTCTCTTGTCTGTCATTGCTCATCCCTCGCTTTTTCATGGTAGCCTGAGTGGGGCCGCAAAACAACGCTTGTACACACAAGAGACATTCCAAAGATACGACTTTCCTTTTCACCTGAAGACCTTCACCCCAACCTCCCAGAGGATTGCACACCTGCTTTCACGCCCTCCCAAACAGCCGTAAGCGAAACGCTGAGGGCAGGCAAAAAGAAAAGACGGATTCGAGGAGCGTGCGGTGGGGGGGGCTAGTTGGGTGTCGACAGATGGGGGGTGCACGGTTTGAAGTCCCCTGAGGTAAAATGTTTTCGCACGCCACCTTCAGGGAGACGGGCAGCTTCCCAATTCAGTGCTTTCATTTTGTCTGTCTAGATGGCGCCAGAGGAAGATTTTCATTGTAGTGATAAAAAATAACGTAAATTTCTCAGTGTTCCTGCAGTATTCGTGTGTGACTCGTGTGTATAATTATATGAGGAGACTGGAACTGTTGTATATTAAGGTATGCATGCTGAGATTTAAGCACAATTTGAAGATTACTGCGATTTTGTTGATGTTTGGGACATGATAAATTAAGACAATTTATGAGCTTCGTTTCGCATTTCTGCTAGCTTTATTCAAAAACGCTACGTTGAGGAAAAAGTTTGGGGGGCTCTAGTTCCTTTATGTGCAAATTCAGCTGCAGAAATTCAGTTGCTTTCCACAAAAATAGGCCAAGGTAGGTCCCTATATTGAAAATATTGCCCAATTCAAATCAGTAAAAAAAGGATACTAAACTTGGCTGCTTTCAAAAGCTAAGCAACAATAAAGTAGAAGTCCTACATTAATTTGCTACGCTGAGGAAATAGATAAATATGTCTTGAAAGTGCTGCGCAAGAAACAGTGCTGTAACTGTCGCAGATTTCTCAAAAAATGATCACTGCTAAGGCATAGTCAGCCAAAACCATGTATATAGCGCTTATTTCTTGGTTATTCATCTCCAAACTCTAAAGGTTGACTTGTTTTTAATTGATATATTTGAAATGTACAAAAATCAAGCTTTTCAAAGATATATAGTTCAACTATGTAAAACAAGCAGAACAGCCGCTGTGTCAGCAGTAAAAGTGATGAAAACTATGTTTACGTGCTGCCGGAGTGAGACCACTGCCTTAATATCTGACTAATATTACAATTCTGGTGAATGTTTTACCATTGGAACCGAAATTTCGACTAAATTAGCATCTTTATAAATTTGTAACACAAACACTGTCACTTGCGTTATTTCAATTCTGGTTCAGTAGATGTATGCACTTATGCAGAATACAAAGAAAAACAGTCAACTCATTATCTTAGAATACATGGGAAATAATGGTACCTAAGTAATAAAAAAACATGGTTTTGAGATAATTGAGCTTAAAGTAAGAAAACAGCTGAAAAGCAAACATCGTTTGCCCCAAACACAGTTCAACCATTTTATTTAGTAGCTGCAAGCTTGGTAAGCATTGCCAAAGTATTTTTTTCACTTTTGAGCTTCTATGGTAAACTGTCATGTAGCTCTATTTGGAATGTATTGTCGATTGTGGTCAACCTTCTTTAGCAAATTGACTGTATTTTGGCTAAGCTTCAATCCTAATGATTTCAGAATTTTGGCACGTGCGATACTGCCACCATTAAACAAAAGAACAGCATCCAATGTTGCAGTACTTAAAGGAGCACTGACACAAAAATTTTGCACCTTGTTTTTTTCGTTGCAATAGGTAGCTTATGACCCACTTATCACGGCTGGAAACCTCGTTTGCGCGAGTGCGCGACTGTTATTTATTTAGAGACGTTTTTGGAGTGCCCAGTCGCAGTTTCGGTTTCAAAGAGCACCGAGCTAGGCAGGAGCAGTTCCGCTGGCAAGATAAACGCAGCTGGCCACGTGACCACGCAAAACTGTGACGTGGGCGCCACGCGCGCGAGCGGCCGCCGCAGTGACAGCCAGCACACGCAAAGCCGCAGGCAAGGAGGAAGGAATCGCAGGCAGTGCAAGCGCAAGGCGTGTGCCAGCAACCAGTCAACACAAACTCGTGACGTAGGTTTGTTTACATTGCCACTGCGTTGATGTCGGCATCGCAGGGGGCTCTGCATCTCACTCAGTCACACGGCATGCACTTTAAAATTGATTTTAAATATGTTCTAGGCTATATTTGCCCTTGATATTTCGTAGATGTAGTGTATGTCTCCACAACACTTTACTATCTCGCTCATTATCTCGCCTTCAAAATTTTGTGTCAGTGCTCCTTTAATACTCTGAAGCCTCAACAAGGACAGCCGCAATTCCAATTACCTTAACACTTCCACCACATAGTTTGCACGTGCAATCCTGTCTAATTACATCAAAAGTTATTTTCACATTCATTAGAGCAAACCTGTTGTAACCCTGAATGCGATTCATCTAGAAGGTTGCTGAAAAGGCTGCGAGGTTCGCCGATGAAGAGCTTGGTGGTTCAGCGTGCGGCACCTCAGTACGCCACCAGAATCGCTTCAAACTTACAAGAGAACTGCATTGGTTTCCGCGAAATTTACACTTGTTGAAGACCTTCTTTACCCTCAGCATCTCAACTTATCGACGGACATGACAGACACAAGGTGTAATGAAGCTAAGAGCTGAAAGTATTCGAACACGATCCAAAGAACAAATGCGAGTAAAGAGGTGCACAGCGCCTTCGGACTGCCTTAGAACTTGCACAATTTCTTACATACAGCTGACTCCAGAGGAAGCATTTAGACATCTGTATTTTTTTTAGACAAAGGACAGTAAGCCCGGAGCGCACACGAGGGGCTTGTCCTCGGATGCATGTTCACTCCTTACTTGCTGTGGTGAACGGAACAAAAATGTGTCGACAAAGACGAAGGTCTTTACACTTGCTTTCAGCAAAGCTGGTTTTCAGCCACAAAAAAGACCAAGAAAATCACGAACACAGAAATTATGCATAAAGGGATACACTTAAATCAGAAATACACAGAGGAAGTATCCTTTTGCGCACTTTGGCCACCTTGCAACTAAATCCTGCCAGTCGCGTTACTCGGTATACTTGGCGTGTACCACGTCCACGCACTAACTATGGCTTCAAAACACTACGTTACCCTCTTCAGAGTGCGATGAACAAATGAAAATTAACTGATAATCTGTGTATATTGTCCAAAACTGACATCTTAAATTGGATGTGCCGTCTGTGTTGTTCATGAATGTTGGGTTATTTCTGTAATGGTTACTTAGTCTCATTCGTTCATACATTGCTTTGTTATGAATAATTTTGTATTTATTTCAGAGTTGTTATGTTGTTATTTGCTGTCATGGGCCACATGCGGGTTCTTTTTGTATTGTCGCTTTCCGCTACCTGTAATTTTTTGTAATATTTGTAATTTTGATTTTTCTTTTTGGTGAAGGGGCCAGTGAAGCTGTGAAATGCAGCTTTTTTTCCTTTGCACCAAACCATGCATACAGCGTATTTTCATGTACTTGTCACGTGGTTGAGTAAACTCAAATTCCCAAATAAAATTAAAAAATTAAATTTTGTCTCACCCTGTCCCTTTAAAGGGACTGTCTACTGTGCTTCATTGTTTTTCTGTCTCGTGTCGGAATAGAAAGCGTACCATCTGAAGTGTCCAACCCTGCAGCAGTTTCTCTGGAAAGCGAGTAGCAATTTTTAAAACCAAATTTTTCAATCTAAGTTCTGTCATGTATTGGTGTGAAGACGCCCACAACACTGGTTACTGCATGCAATGACAATGGTTGTGCCGGCGAAAGTCGAAAACTAGAACCACATGCAGTCCTCGCAGACTGAATTAGGGTTTGTTTAATAATAAAACGATTACCGTAATGTAGTTTAGAGCTCGTAATCTAGTTAGCCTGAAAAAGCACCGCAATCAAGCAGAGAACTTCGTGTGCTCCAACAACACTGGTACGCCGGCTTTCGACTTTTTTTTTTTTTTTTTATTCTGAGCAGCGTTGGATGCCACGCTCGCGTTTCTCTGTGGTAAGCAGGCAGGCGAACGCGGCACCGGCAGCGCCACCAAGTGCCTCTTTCAATGCGAGAGGAAAAAAATATTTACTCTTTGACAGCAGGGAAAGCAACCAAAAGAGCATAAAATTCAATTTTAAGCTATGCATATTTTTCTTCAAGGAGATTAACGCTACATGCGAGGTTTCTTGGTCCTCCCAATAGCTTGAACCACATTTCCATAGGGTGATGCTAGCGGTCATACTTTCATGACTTTAAGAGCCAAATTAAAAATATAATTTTTTTATTGGACAAAAGCATGCTTGTTTCCACCGATGTGACAAAGAACCTCCCCATTGCCATCAAAATCAAGAAAATTTTTCCGAGCGGTACACAGTCTCTTAAACGTTTTCTGCAGTGGTGCAGCCAGAAAATTTTTCAAAGGGCGGGGGGGGGGGGGGGAGGTTTCAATTGTCCTTATGCGTGTTCATGCGTGCATTTGTGTGCATGTATATACAATGCAAATTGAAAACTTTCGCGGGAATTAGCCCCCCCCCCCCCCCCCTTTACCCTGGCTATGCCAGTGCTATTCTACTACTGCTAACCCATACAGCAAAGTTACATTATTGCGTTCAGTAAAATAGTTTCTTATTGTTATGACCAAGCTATTTGATTGTCTACAGTGAGAAGTACACATGTGTTTGAATAGACCATTTCACTATAGTTAGTTCATTTTTAAAAAAGCGTACCATTTGTTGTAATGTACTTCCATAAAAGTTCACGCAGGGTGGTTAATTTGAAGTTAAGTTTGACCATAAAACCACCAGACTTTGTCAACAATTCTACGGGCTGCAGTGGACTGTGAAATTTCGCTGAGAAAGCACGGCAATAATAATAATGATTGTAGAGGTTTAACATCCAAAAACCACAATATGATTCTGAGGAACGTCATAGCATAGGGCTCCGGAAATTTTGACCATCCAGGGTTCTTTAACGTGTACCTAAATCTAGGTACACGGGCCTCAAACATTTTGCCTCTATAAAAAATGCCGCCACTGAGGCCGGGATTTGATCTCGCGGCCTTCGAGTCGGCAGTCGAGCACCATGACCACTAGAGAGAAAGCATAAGGTCCCCAGTGTCTCGGTACTGTTTCTCGACTGCAGCAACAGTTTCTATTTGAGAACTTGCCAAAGTTAAACACAAAGCCTCCCTTTACCGCAAACTTCATGGAACACAAACTAGATTTTGGGCACAAAGGGCCAATTGTTAAGCTTTGTACTTTATTAACCGTCCATGAACCAGAACCTTTACGAATCTCTCAATAAAGCACAACAGCAGGCACTTTACCACACAACAAAGCCCTACGTTGTTCTGAAAGTATGAATATCATCAGAACAGCTCTTCTGGATAGTAAACAGAATGCATGGAAAATTTGCATAGATGGTGCTTCCAGTAATGCAACTGAAGCATCAGGGAAAGTGATATTCATTTACAAAAATGAGACGGATAATGGAAAAATGCCTAGGTGACCTGATGTCACGGCTTCATAGACATCATCCTCAACAGAGTTGAGGCGTTAAATGCAGTGGCATTGGTGGACTCGATGGCTCTGGTGTGGGAGAAATACTTTGAGAGCCGTATCCTTCGCCATGCCTACAGCCTTGTTACAACTCATCAATTGATGTACAAGCGGCTGTTGTCGAGGATGCCAGACAGTGCAGCCGAGGCCATCCAAGCGGTAGGCAGTGGACAATACGTTGTGCCCAGTGCCACCCACCCCGGCATCAGTTATGAAGTTGTTGCGGACACTGGAATATGTACGCGTTCCTTTGGGAAGCAAGGTGCCTTTTGCAAGCACCAGGCTCTAGTACAGAAGAAATATGAAGGACTCTTTCCTAATGCTCCTGCACTGAGTACTGACGACCGGTACCAACTGGGACAGCTGGCGCTGGGCGAGAAGTGTCCCCCCCAGGCAATTTTTTGAACCCTTCCAGCAGGAGGAGCCCAATGGTTGCACCCGAGCTATAGGAAGTACCAGCACACAGCAGGAGGAGCCAGACGGTGAAATCAAATTAATGGAAAGCACCAGCACAAACAAGGACACATCAGGAGGCACAAGCACCCATGAGGCCACACACTTCACATCTGTACTGCCGGTGCCTGATGAAGCGCAGCTTTATCAGATAGGACAAGCCCCTTAAAAAAGGGTGTTGGAAACACTTTTTAAACACAGGAAATGCTGCTGATCAGAAGTCAAGGCTTCTTTTAATCCTGTAGGCTGAATATTATTGCACTTCATGCACCAGGGAATTTACCATTTAATTTCATATTGGCTGATGTCATGATTCTGAGGAAGATTTCATGATTATGAATGCACTGTTTGGATTTGCCTACTATTTGTCAGCCAAGCTGCCTCTGCAGCATGGTTACTGCAACCACCACATGCCAGAGCTTGTCTGAAGCGGAAGTGCGCGAACGCATTCTTGAAGCCCTGACATAGCTTCTTGTCCATTAATCATCCCCCCCCCACCCCACCTCCGGTCTGTGCAACAAGCCAATTGAGGTAAAATAAAAATAAAAAAGCACTCTGAGTTGTCACAGGTCAGTCAGTACAAGCTTCGCTTGAATAGCTATAAAAAATGTGCGCGCCCGCAATGAGCGCAGGTTATACCCAACGTTTATTTTACAAATACACGCGCGCATCGTCAGGGACGCAAACAGCACGTTAGGCAGGTAAAATGGGGTTCGTTGCGTTAGCGTTACTGGTGTATATCACACGAGGAGGTCGTGGTGTATATATGCTATTTTCGAAATATAACGTGCATGCCCAACAGGTTAGCGCGTGACGCGTGCACAACGGGGACAAACGCTGCCGCAAAGCTTTGCGTACCCTGTTCCACAACAGCTGATTATCGTTCGGGGGCGGCCGCACGCACGTAAGACATCCTGCGGTGCATGAGTGACGCCCAGATATTTGTTATGTGGAACTTAGCATTGAAAAATGAGCGTCACCCACTTGGCAACAAAGGTGCACACTTGCGATTGCTGCACATTGCTGTAGGCACCTTCATGCGATGCTTTTGCTTGACTAAGTTTCCAGTGTCTCCCGTAGGTAGCAACAACTGGTTTTTCGCAGAGTTTCAGCGTCTGTGGTCCTTCTTCCGCGCCACCGATTATTCTAGCTCGCGCAATGTACCCTCTGGGAAATTGCACCAAGATAAGGTGAGCATGATTAGCTCAGAGGCAACGGAAACACGTTTTCAGTAAAGAGTCAAAATGGCACTAACCTTGCTCGCGCAGTTTCACGTACTTGCGCTCACTTGCTATTCACGGAAACCAGTAAGCGCAGTGTTGTCGTATTCCCGTTTGCTTGCGCGTAACCTGTCGAATCATTTTTGAGTTCGCCATTGAAATAGAGATGAGACTGGCTAATTTCGCAGACCGAAAGCAAACTGTTGTGTATGAACATTTCCCATAGTGGCCAGACGATGAGTAAAATTTCGCCGTATACGGCGCAACTTTCCCGGGTAGGAAAGGAGCTGAAACGTGGCTGAACTAGTGTTTTTGCGAATCGCCAGCGGAAAAATAGTTTTAATCGTCTGCAGCAGGCACTAAACCTGAAAAGAGAACGTAAATTTTTACTAGAACACATGCGTCTTACGCTGTTTGTGTACACTGATGCATCTTGATTTTAAAATCTTTTAAGTCTTCACATTGTTCTTTTCTTGCTGACAGAAAGCTCGCACTTTATTGTTGCCATCTTTGAACGTAACACTAAGCATGGTTGTTACCTATCCTAGTGAAATGAAAAGAGGCCTGTCAGGTTAAGCACATGAAACCCTTTGTTGAGTGCAAGAGTGGTGTTATTCACTGCGTTCCACTGGTGTGTGGCAAAGTTTATATTGGGCAGACGGGAAGGTGTGTAAATAAGCGGTTGCAAGAACACAATACATCTTTGAGCAGGAACCTGGGAAGCAATTTGGCTGTTCATTACCGCAGTTACATGAAATGCAAATCTTGTGAGCCGATGTTCGATCGCACGACCATTTTAGGTAGGGGAAAGACTAGATATGAGCGGGAGATTTTAGAAGCATTTCAAATTGTACATCATAAAGAAAACTGTTTCAGCGATACGTCCTTGTCTCCGACGTCAAAAGAGTGTGCCTGCCTAGCAGGAAAATAAGTTCCAAGTGTCACGTGTCGTGGGAAGTAACAGAATGTGGATGTGTGAGAGGTCTTGTGCGGCATGTGATTTCAAATAAAGCACAGTTGAAAGTCCAGCATTCGTCCGTGTGTACCACCTTCTTCTTGTGTATGTGTTTATGTGTATTCGCTGGTACCCCATCTTTGAAGTTTGAATGGCTGCAGTTCAATTAGCCAAGTGTAGCACACTACATCATATAACCTCTCTACTACACTCGTCTGCACAAAGCGTATGTAACACATACGTCCATTTCTTTCATCTGTTATACTCCTGGCTGTCTTTTATTTCTTTGTTCATACAAATCACTATGTCTTTGCTACCTGTGCTTGAAGCAACTCCAGTTCTTTCAACTTCTTCCCCGCCTGTTTTCCCATCAATGGCAGGGGGGCTTCACCTCCCCACCTCCAAATTTTTTCGTGCTCTCGTACTCCGCTGACCAAAACAACCACCAAGGCTGGAAATCATCCGGGATTTTTTTCTCGAATTCGTTTTCACATGCGAAAAGACACTTTGGTGTGAACATTATGTACTAAGGCTGTCATTGCTACGTCCACTTACAGGAGTCACATAATGCAGAGCCCCATCAGACAGAACAAGTTTCCTCAGTATTTCAATGGTAAGCACGCGCTGCGGCCAGCTGTGGCGGTGTTGTATCTGGCTAAGCAGTACATGCTGATGTACCTTTCAGAAAGAGGCGTAGGATTTGCCAAGACGGGGGGATCAGAAAATGCCAAAGTGACTGTTCACAAGAGAGGTTGCTTCGTAATTTTTGTAGTTAAAATTTGGAATCTTGTTTATACATGGTTCCTTCCAGCAGTGTACAATACTTCTCTAGAACAAAACAGAAATAGTAAGTGGGCCTGCAAAGGTATGCCGAGCAGAGGGGGGGGGGGGGGGCACATCCCCTTCGCAATCTCCCTTAACCCTTTACTGCCAGGTGTCGCGAAGTCGCGACATACCGAAAAACTCCGAGCAAGCAAGTCACGAAACGTGTGCCGCCTTTGATGCCGGCTGTCAAGTACTCATGGGGAACGTAGCTTTCAGAATGAAAAATCTTGCGCCGTCTCATGTAACGTATTCTATGCTAGAACCAATTGTTTTGTAGCTGATGGCGGACAGTGCAAAGCACGTGCAACAGCTCTCACTTCTTCGTTCTTTCTCGCCTGAGTGACGTACGTAAGTTCAATCTTCAATAATTTTGTTTATTTGGTTTGTCCGCACCCAAGCGGTGGCACACGACATCTGACGTAGTTCTGAAGCACGTTTTTTGTTGCAAGATCCACGCTTCTGTGGTATATCGCGAATTCGCCAGATACCTAAAAGTATGCATTAAAGCTGCATTTGAGATAATTTAACTGCAGAATCAATTAAAGGTTGCTATTTAAAGCTGGAAAATGAAAACAAGTTTTATTTTGTTCGGTGGCTTCATAATTCAGGCATTAAAGGGTTAACTGGCGACTCTGTTCTCAAACCTTCTATGTCTTTTATGCCACTGGTGAGCTGACAATTATCAGAAATCACTTATTGGACCCACCCTAATTTTTTTTTTGCTTTGTGAGAGACGAAGCCTCATCGACAGCTAGGGCTGCTAACAAGGATATCATAATTTACTAACCACGCGTGTTTGCAAACGTTGCTTCTGTTTGCTGATGGCAGTGCTACAGAGAGCAGTCGATGAAAGCATAGGGACAGTCTTCTGCTATATACATGCTCTGGCTAGAATATCTGCTTTTCCATTCATTTCCTCTGATTGCATCCTCACCTAGCACAGCACATTGAAACTACATGTACGTGTATTTTTTCTAGTCTTTTACAAATGCAAAGTTAATGAGGTCAACAAACGATTACATTTAATCGGTCTTCCATGCAACCACAGCCATTGTTGTCAGGTGCATGTTCTCGTGAATGACAAGCGTATTCCATTTGTATAGGTGGTGTTGCAAGATCTTGTGTAAAAAGCAAATGGCACATCAAGCGAGTGAATATCTGTGGAAACTTTGGAAATGAAAAAAATACTAGGAGCTCATTCGCACAACTTCACGACGCCGAATTATAGGATACAACTAAAAAAAAACGGCTTTTCGCCGTCAAAGGACCTCTCTCCAGCAATGGTGTCGTGGCCTCTTTGTAACACGCTTTGACACACTTTGCGATTCCTCTAGAGAGTGTGGCGCGAAGGCGGTCTGCCACAGGGTCACGATTACACGGTGGCGCCATTGGCTGGAGGGGGGGTCCTTTGACACCGAAAAGCCGCTTTTTTTCTTGAGTTGTATCTGAATATAATCTAATGGAAATTTTGCACTTCGTTCCTTATTCCAGTCACTGGTTTCCTCTCAAGAAAGCACCTGATTATTTTCCTCACTGGCACTTCATTAGGTACATCACACTATTACTACGTACCTCTATCCATGTACATGTTTTACTTTATTTTCTTGCAAATACGTCTTATTGGTATCACTTTCTAATACACGAAAGTGTAATGTGCAATATAGTACGTATTTCTGGTGTAACATCTGGTGAAAGGGCAGGAAAGATTCAGGGTCTGAGAGAGGAAATCGGACTGACTGTGTTGGTAAACTTGGGATTAATTGTGAGCCATCTTTTTCTGCACAGCTGATGTATCGATCCTTGCCCCCCACTGCCTGGAAGCTTTGTGCACCTAATGTGTATTTTTGCACTGTTTGCAGGATTAGCACACCTTTGACCATGCAATAATTTCATGTTACGTCGTCACGTAATGTCATCTTATATGAAGTCACAAATATTGCTAATCAGCAGCATTATGATGACGTCATCAAGCCTCAATCTCTGATCACATGGCTATTCACATTGTTCTTGTTGCTACTGCTGCAGACAGTCACTTTTCCCATTTGTAAGGCATCTAACGCTTTCACCTTGAAATAGAACCGTCCACCACCATCAACTTTGTACCATTTTACCACAGCATTTATGCTTATTGCTGCTTGATACTAATTTTACTGATTACATGACTCCCATTTAAATTTATGACATGCTTTATTGTCCACTCTGTCATATGCAACCTTTACCTCAGGCCATTATAGCCCTTTTAGATAAATTTACTATTTTTATCATGGTTTTCAGACAACTCACACCAGTGCTTCACAGGATGATCTTAAAGATAGCAGAGTGCTTACTCTGTCCTTGTATAGGTGTGAACTATTCCACTTGCGTTACATACCCACGAGCCCAAACCACTCTTCTTGCTAAAATAACAGAGAGCTGAGCTAGTTGGTAAGCATTAATACTAAAGGACTGGGCATGCAAACACGGACACAAGAAATAAGTCAAGACACTGCGAGCGCCAACTAACAACTGCAAAGGCGCACAACAGTGGAAAAGAAAGAAGGCACGGGAACTTATTAGTGCATGACCAGGCAGTAGGCGACCCTATCAATCCGGCATGTGTGGGGGGTCTTCATGAAAGATAGCTGTTAAGGCATTTGATTTCTTCTTTATGCAAGTTAATCGAAGGTTGGCTCACATATGCCCTAACACTACTTCTGATATGCCATGCCTCAATCATCAGACATGATTCTTCATTCCTGCGCCTGCACAAAACTGTCCATTCATAGAATTTTGGCGTGCACTTACACTCTCAACAATGTAAAGATAGACTAGATGTTGAGGCTCTGGTCAGCAATCTTTCATGTTCCAATAATCTCTCGTTAATACAGTGGCCCATCTGTCCTACATAGAAGCGGCCACAGCTAAAAGGAACCTTATATATCATGCCTGTACTGAACTAGGTAAATTTGTTGGTGTGTTTTACGAAAAAAATGTCAGCCCGCTTCTAGCCACCTCGCTGCCAACTTGCTTATTCTATCTCTGCACAGCAGTACAAATCTTACCCAGCTTATTGGCTTAGCTACTGTGGTGGTCATCCCCCAATCCACGTAATGGATTGGGGGGATGACCACCACAGTAGTGGTGGTCATAATCATATCATGGTTTTGGGACGTTAAACCACAGATATTATTATTATTATTACCTAGCTTATTGGAAGCCATAAACACAACATTAATGCCGTACTAACTTCCCACTTTCTTTAGCCTGCGAAATATGCATGAATGTAATGAAGTCCATGACACGTTTCTTCCTATTGCTTTCTGCAACCATGCTTCAACCTAACAAAGTGGACTTCTTTAAGCGTTCAGCGACAGTGGCCACTGCAATGCGAGGATAACCCACATATAAAAGACACGTAAGCTGTGGTTTAAAGCTGGAACTCATTTTGTGCTCACACGAATCGTTGAGGGAAGACTTAAGGCATGGCATGGCTATACCATCTTTTACAACCTTGACATGCTTCGACGATAAGTTTAACAGTGGCCGTGGCTATCTAGGAGAATACTGCCAGCATGTGCAGTTCTTCTGAATTGTTATAGTAATGTCTAGAAATTACATTCCATTATTCCAAGGCCATTCTTTAGTTCAGCCCTCCTCCATTTAATTCAAATTTTTTGCTCTCTGAGGTAACCACAGAGTCAATGTCCTCACCACTACAAAAAATCAAGTAATCGTGCACATAAAGAAAAAACTTAACAGAATTATCTATTTGCAAGGGCTGACTTCTGGCCTTGTTGGTACGACATCTAAAGTGGTATAGCGCAGTTTTTTTGAGACGGGACAGGTGAAGGGGACACACTTCCTTCATCCTGTCCCGTCTCAAAAAACCTACGCTATACCACTTTAGAGAATTATCTAGGGTGCCTTCTAAATGTTTGTCAATCTTGCTAACGTATAAATCACTAAGATTCAGACAAACCTTAGAACCAATACATATCCCTGATTTCTACACATAAACGCCTTCCTTCCAGCCTACCAGCGTCAACTTTAAATACATGTAAAGAATTTCTAGGAAAGCCTCCGTGGACACACCACATTTCAGTGAAAACTATTTCCTGCACTAGTTCAATAATACAGTCATTAACACATTTTAACAACCCTGGCAAAGAGTAATAAAGGTTTACCACAGCGATGAATTGAGCTAGTTGGTAGTTCATGATTTCTTCCATGAGGGACTACAAGACAGCCGGTGTGCAAACTTACAACTGGTTTATTCACATCTTGCGAAGTATCAAATAAAGGTTAACAGTCAGGTAGCATGGATAAGGCAAAGGGCAAAAAGACTAAAAGAAAACAAATATGATGCCAGAACATAGCATACGCCTTTTAAGCACAGACAAATTTTCAGCAGATCAGTGTATATCACTTTCTAGAAATTTTATTTTTGCTTGCGTTAAATGCAATGAGGGTGTGCTGATGCATTGCTCTTTTGCCCTTTGATGAAAAGGGTTTCTTTAATCTCCCTGGTATCTTTGTCACTGCAACATGCTAGCAACGTGTGTTGCGGAACTTCAGTGTGCATAAGCATCGTTTTCAATGTGCCACGAGGTGACCTGCTGCTTGCAATTGTTGGCAGGGGTATCTGTGCTCCAAGAGACGTTTATTAATACAGCGTCCTGTATGCCCTATTTATTCATTCATTTATTTATCAATTCATTTTTTTATACAGTACTGCTAGCTTCTAAATGAGGCTGTAAGCAGGAGTGGGAACTACAAGTACAAAACAAAGTGAACAAATCATGATACAACAATCTTGTCACATGAATCGAAAAGAACAAGGAATACAGCACTCCTGAAGAGTGAGATACAAAGCATATACGCAATGCTTAGAGAACTGGAACGTGCAAACTGACTGCAGAAAGACATGACAACTCCTTTTCACGTAAAAAAGGAAAAAGGAAAGTGAAGACGCGACAGACATGTCACATCAACTAAAAGGTGTTAAAGAAAAGGGTTATAATGCACTCACAAAAAAAATTAAAAAATAAGCGTAAGGCATATGGACAAAGTTTGAAACTATAATGGTTTTAAATTATTGTCAAAGCGATTACAACTGAAGAATTTGTACAAAAGCATCAGTAGTTGGCCATTCCACAATGCTGGCTGGCAGGCGGTTCCATTCACGAATTGTCTTCAGAAAAAACAACTTTGCAAAAGTTTCAGTGTGGCAGGAATATTCTTTTATTTTTTTATTGTGCTGTGACCGGGTGGCTCGCCTGGACACTGGCTCTATGTAAGTGTGTTTATGCATACCAAGTTTATCATGGAATAGCAGGTGCATGAAATTTAATCGCTCGCGTTGGGGCCGCCTTTGTGGACATTCTGGACCTGCTTTCTTTACCAAAGCACTAGCAGAAATGCGCCAGCTGTATATATATATATATATATATATATATATATATATATATATATATATATATATATATATATATATATATATTATGCTTCTGATATGCCAATAAGCCAACCTTTTTGGCTTGTTCTTACTTCATGGGACATTTTTCATGTTAATAAATTATCTCATGCATTTTTTTTTTTATTTGTGCATGAGTATAGTGGTTACTACAGTGCCGGACGTGATTTTAGTAAGCCTCAGCCTAATGCATATTTTTATTGCGACGAAGTGTCAAAGTGGCGACATCATGGAGAGTAGAGCCATATAGAGTGCACTCGACATTTCATAGAGGAGGATGGCACAATATTTCCAGATCACACAAGATACAGCGGGAGGAAAGAAAGCTGAAACCACAAACGAGTGCGGATAAGTGCGAGTTTCACTTGCCTTCACCGAAACACAGTGCCGTATTGCGGTGAAGCCATGAAAAAAACCATATCCTTGAAGAGCTCCCTATTAAGTTGAATTTTCTCTTAAATTTATTTCATTAAATGCAATGCTTTAGGGCTGCGTGCTTCTCTTTTAGCTTCGCAAGTTTGGAAGCGGCAGCACGATAAATTTTGCGCGTAGGCTTTTATGGTCGCACGCATGCATCGCCACTAGCTAGTAAGCTGCGCTTGCTGCCCGAGCAACGTTCGTAGCCTTAGTTATACTGACAGTATCAGAAACACGCTTTTTATAGCTCCATGCTGGGCTGCAACAAAAACTTACCATGTGGAGTAGAGCTATGTCCGCCGCGTTGTTTTTCGCTGCAGCCTGTGTCCGCTTCAATGCATCCTGAAGGAAACGGCTTTCGGCAGCGAGACGTGTGCGCACAGCGTCTTGCGAAGCACCTACTGGCGCTTCAAGTGTATCCGATTCATCGTAAGGCGTTTGCTATGGTCGCGTCGTCTCTCTGCACCTGAACCTGCGGCACAGAACAGCCAGAGCACAGCTGGCACAGCCGCCGTCGCTATGTTTCTGCTGATACGAAAACGCGGGGACTGGCAGCCGCCCGACACAATCAGGCCGGCCAAAATGCATAGCCCCAGAGAGCGCCGTGGCGCGGTGCATTGTGGGGGGGGTTTATCCGCTCGCCTTTGTAAATGC